>CAWUHX010000061.1:1134981-1385083 GCA_963922205.1 Romanomermis culicivorax
AGCAGTGGTATCAACGCAGAGTACCTTACTGCAGCTTTCCAAATACGACAATGTGCATTCAATATTTGCGCTCTGACTTGAAGATTCAAGCTTATCTTATTATGGCTTGATGATGATATGGATATAAGAAAAATTTTGAGTCAAGAGTATTTATTACATCCTAATTTGAGCGTCTACTTGAGTTTCGATGCACAACATATTATGATTTGTATATACGTCAGGCACGCGCAATCTACTGTAGTTTTCGTAGGGCTATAGTAGGTCCTACATAGCAGTCACTATTAACGCTATCCGGCAGACAATAAAAAATATATTGCAGTATACGGCTAATAGACACTGTCAAAAACACACTGCGTTGCGGACTTACCTACGCTATATTGCAATTTTCAAATATGTCCAGGAATTGCTATAAATACTGTAAAATAGACCCGAAATTTGCCGTCAAAGTTCGGAAAAAATGTGTTTTTTTTCGTTGGGTCGCACTGCAGCCCCCAACAGAGAAATGTTTTACCTTACTAAATCAGGTACGGTCTTCCTGAATAAAATGAGGAGAAAGCGGCATTCTTTCGTTATAACACTGAAAAACGAAGTGAAACCAAAATTTTTTTCCGGTGACGCCGAAAAGAAATTTTATTTTTATCCTCGGCGTGGCCGTGCAAAATGAATACTCGGTTGAACGGCCGAATATAATGCACATATTCACAAACTAGAGACTGGCGCATCTTTTAAAGAAAACTGCGAATCAATTGAATCAGTTTTCGCTGAGAAATTAATGAGCATGAGTAATTTTTTCGGTTTTGAAATTTTTTAAGGTTTTTTTGGCAGTGCACTCAAAAAACTTCGTCTCCTTTGAATTTTCTGATGTTTGGCGCTGGTGATAACTATTGAAACATGTCTTATTCGATTTTCAACAATTTCTACCTGGGGTGGATCACATTCATTAGCTTGTAATGCTTAGGGTAAAACACGTTACATTGTACGCTCCTTTGCCCTTCGATGGTTCAGCGAAGTGAGAAATAAAGGTAACTATATAATTTTTCAAGAGTAATAGACACACCATCCCCTCTATAAAATGGCAAAATTTTATACCATAGCTGCTTTTTCCCATGGAGATGTGGATCTTTTTTTAAAACCTAGTACGTGTCCAATGTTTTGGCGGCTCCTACCTACATTGGACAGCAAAATTTTTTAAAAAAGACGATTTAAATGCTCTAAAGATGATTAAGATGACTCATAGTACCACAATAACGATAACAAAAATCTATATTGATAAAACAATGCAAAACCAACAGATTTTATAATGAAGCAATAATAATAAGCACATAGCTTTGAGGTTTTTTATTTACTGCAATATGTATTTTGATCATTCATTCCCTAAAATAAAGGAGGTCCAGCAAACCTATCAGTATTGGCTGAAGATTATTCTACAAACGTAATGCCTGCTGCTCATGGTTCAACTTCTTCGATCCAAGACAATAATAGGCCTACTCAAAAAGAAAAGGAATTGTTACAGTGAATCAAATGTCGTTCGTCTATTTCTGAGAAATAGAAGAGTATTCATTGTGATTATTGCAAAAATTGGATCCACGCCAAATGTGCTGGAATTCATGACACATTGTATGCTTTATTATCGAAATTGGACCAGCCTCATTTCTGTTCCATGTGCCTACCAAATGCATGCCATTTCATTGATTTTGAAACCTGTTTATCTGCAATGGAACAAAAATTCAAAGAAATTACCACCACATTGACAAGAAAATTGGCTGATCTCACAGCTCCAAATTCAGCAATTGTTCCGAACTTTCCAAATATAGGCTCCCATAACTCTTCGACTACTGATTTTATTGTACAATTAATCAAAAATACCATTAAAGCCGAAAGTAAAACTGTGGTTCTTGAGAACTTTACCATGCACTGTGGTTCTTGAGAACTTTACCATGGATAACTATGAAAATTTATTCGACGAAGTGGAATTATTAACCGCAGATATTGAATTCGATGGTGTCAATATTACTGGGGCCTGATGTTCAGTTCCTGTTATTTAGCAAAACCGAGTTCCACCGTCACATATTGTTAAAGTCACATGCAGTTCAATATACACGAAAGAACAGTTCAAAGCCGTAAACCTTAGCCAACAAGACAAGGCATCGAAAATATTTGTTCGTAATGACCTTTCATGGATTGAACAAGAATAATGACGCCAGAAACGTGCAAACTGAGCAAAATGAGCTGACCAATGATCAAAATTTACAGATAAATTATAATACTTGTGTTATTTATTTTCTTAAACAAAAAATTGAGTGTAAAATTTATCCTGCCTGAAACAGCCCTGTTACTTCTCCTTTCTCTTATCTCACCATAAAATGTACCCTTTTCAATGCTCGTAGTCTAGCTATCAAATTAATTGATTCCAATCTTCTTCTTGAATCTGAAATTTTTGATTTAATCTTTGTAGTTGAAAAATGGCTGACTGAAAAATTTGTCAATGGTTTATTTCTGACACCTTCGTATTGTGTACTAAGATGTGATCGTAAAGGCCCTGTCATACTTCGCTGCGAGGTACCGCACTGTACCGCGCAGCACCACACCGCCTCGGTTGTCCTATTCATACTAACAAGTGGCGCCGCTTTTTTACTTTTGGATTTTTCTCTTGTCGAAAAATGCGTATTGCTCATCTCGACTAATACAAAATACAAAAAATGCAAAAAAATGAAAAAAACAAAAAAATTCGAAAAAATCGAAAAATAAAAAGCGCAAAAGAAAAATGAAATCAATCATTCTTACATGGAGCAGATAGAAGCTTGCAAAAAGCCTAGTCTAAAGATTTTGGGCTCTTGCTTCAATTTGCTTCTCATTCCAAGGATTAATAGCTCTTGAACTGCTGAAAAATATCAATTTACATAAATTGATCTTGAAAAATTTCCAAATCTGATCTGGGTCTCGTCAGACCTGCTGCTAAGGACCCAGATTCAAAGTGGATCCATCCTTTCCCTAGTATTTGGGAAACTGGGATGTTCAGGGAATAGGGACTAATGCATTTTTCGGGAAAATCGAAAATTTATTCATTTTTCGAGGAATCGGGACCTACGGGTAATATGGACTTTTAGACAATCAGGATATTTGCTGAAAGGAGACATTGGGGGAATAAAGACACAACCAAAATGTGCAAGTACACTTGCTGTAGGAACATGTTTACACCTACTTTGCATATTCATAATTTTTACACATTAATGTCTTGATTGCAAATTAAGTGATCAACTTCTTAGTAAATCTTCATTGAAAATTAAGTAATCAATTTGGTAAAATAATTTGACGTGTCACAATTCACTATTCAAGTGAAAAAATTCAACTACATGTATAGATGTCACAGTATGCAACAATATGTTACAACAACAGTATGCTCCAACTTTTCAACACACAGCTTGTTCGAAAACTTTGTTTCAGTTGAAACCTGATGGCAGCATTGCGTGGCGCTGCAAAAATTTCAAAAACCTATTCATACTTTAAAGGTGCTACCATGCGGCATCGGCGGGCACCGCTTTTTAGTATGCATAGGACAACTGGCACCACGTGGCACAGTGCGGCGCAGCACGGTACCACATGGTGAAGTATGACAGGGCCTGAAGAACAAGAGAGGTGGAGGAGTTTGCATTGTTTACCGAAAAAAATTGAGATTGTCTCTAGTGTTAACCTCCACTGATGAATCCATCCAGGATATTTTGATCTCTGATGTTCACAAAGATAGGAAGTGTTCGAATTTTACTTGTTTATAGACCACCCTCATCTGATCTAAATCACATGGAGAATATAAATACACTGCTAAAGAAATACAGTATTAGATATCCTTGGTGATTTTAACTTGCCACAACTTCTCACATGTAAATATGAAGAAATGTCTACTATATGAAGGCTGATGCATGATATTCTTGCTGATTTTGGGTTTGATTCATACACAAATAATCCCACCAGGAATGGGAATTTTCTCGATCTCATATTCTGTAATGTGAAATCATTAGTATAAAATGTGCAGAGTGCCCCATCTTTTTCTGCAAGTGACCATGACTCTGTTACTTTCTTCATGCATGGTGAATTGCCCCATGAAACTGGGTACTTTTTCTACCCTGACATTCGTAAGGCTGACTATATTTCCTTGTCAATTTTTTTTGCTAAAGTGAATTGTTCTTTAGTTTTTTCCTCCTGTTCTAAGATAAATGTTTTTTATGCCACTTTCTGTCTGTCTTGCAGCAAGGTATAATTACAACTTTATGTCCCCTTGAAGAAAATTTGTAGAAGAAAGAAACCTCTATTTCTAAAGAAGATGAGAAAGAGAAGCTATTTTGGTGGAAAAATGTAAGCTCTTTCCCTCTATCCTTAACAACACAAAATATAAAATGGCTGGAAGTAAATTGAGATCAGAAACTAAAAGAAATCAAATTATGAGAGATGAATCTTGTTAGCTGGAAACTTACGCCAATTTTATCAATATGTGAATAGTAAACTTTCTGCATCTAGGGCCATTCCTGATCTTAAATATAGAGACATAATTGCCATTAATCCTATTGATGAAGCTGACTTGCTCTCTATCTTCACCAAACGTGAAAATATTCCTGACCCTTACCTTACTTCTGATAAAAAATTTGAACATAAATTCTCTTGTAGTTTTGATTTTCTCACTGTCCTTTCAGTGCTCAAAAATCCCAAACCAATGTTATCACTGGGTTCAGACAATTTATGTGCATTCTTCTATTAGAAACTTCACCTTGTTCTCTCTGAGCCATTGTCAACCATCTTTGAAGTCTCCTACAGGACTGGAGAAATACCGGACTTTTGACATGAAGCAATTATTGTTCAAATTTTCAAAAAAGATGATTCCACATTGGTTGAAAATTACCGACCAATTTCTTTGTGCTGTATTTCATGCAAGGTCATGGAATCAATTATTAATTTGAATATGATGAAGTCGATTGCAAATCTGCATTTTCTGTCATCTAAACAGTATGGTTTTAGGAAATCTAAGTCTTGTGCACTGCAACTGTTGCTTTGTAGAAATATATGGTCACGTTCACTTGATGAAAAAAGTACGAATGGATGTTATATATATATTGAATTTTGTAAAGCTTTTGATACTGTACCTCGTGACATTCTCATTCAGAAGTTGATGGAGATGGGTATCACTAGAATCTGTTTTAACTGGATTTCTTCTTACCTGAACAACCGTACCCAAAGAGTTAAAGTTAACTGTGCTATCTCAAAACCATTGCCAGCAACTAGTGGAGAACCCCAGGATAGTGTCTGGGACAGGGTCTATTTTTGATCTATATAAATGATTTGTGTAAACTGAATCTTAATGGTGAATTGGTTCTATTTGCAGATGATCTCAAAATTTTTAATCAATCAGTCAACTCAGTTTATTTTACAATCAGACCTAAAAAAAATTGACCTTTGGTCCAAAGAAAATAGATTGAGTATAGCATTCAATAAATGTTATGTTCTGCATCTTGATAAAAACAATTTATGTATAAATTTCTATCTTGATGACAGTAATATGCCAAGTACAACACAAGTTACAGATCTGAGTGTTATAATTACTGGCACATTATCTAATGCTGCTCACTGTACTCATATTTTCTGGAAAGGCTCTTTGACTGTAAATTTGATACTTCGTAGTTTCTCCAGTAGAAATAAAAATGTACTTACAAAGGCTTTCATTACTTATGTTAGACCTATATTACAATATGCCACAGTAGTTTGGAATTCTAATCTCAAGCAAGATATCAAAAGAGTTGAGAAAGTTCAGCAGAGATTCACTAAGAGAATACTAGGTTATGATAACTGTTGCCAATTGATAACTTTTTCTCTATTGTTCATAATTCTAACCGTGCCAATAACTGATTAAAAATAGTGTATTGTAAATATCGCCATGATTTGTTGAAATATGAATTCTGTAGTCGGGTAATCCAGGCTTGGAATCCCTTTGATGAAAGAACTGTAAATACTATTAGTGCAAAAAATTTTTCTGATAGACTTAAAAGGGTAAATCTGATACCTTTCTTAGAGGTGTAACTTAACTTGCTAATTTCTTTAGCTGTTACGCCTTTCACGTATATTTATTTCTCATGTTTACTACGTATTATTTTTGACCTAATAAAATATTATTATTATATTATTATTATTCATTCTTTTATTCATGTAAATATAAACTTAAGTGTCGATTATAGTAGAACAAGCATATAAAAACACAAGATTTGTCGAAACTTTGGGGTGAACAATTAATACAGACTAATGTATTTTTGGAAGTTTAATTACGTATTTTTTGAGCTTTAATTACATATTTTTTGAACGACTTCATTCATTTTCGTCGGACTATAAGTCTTGTAAGCTCTTATGACATCAGACATTTTTTTTGCTTGAACAAAAAACACCTTAAGCGCAAAACAACACACAAATAAGATAAAAAATGCAAAAGCATTATTTAATTCAAATATCATCTAAAACATATACCCAGCAGGAGAAAAACTCCTTTAGATGCAAGGACAATGGTTTAAAAATGTTCTCAACTCCTTAAAATGCGAAAAAATCCAATGTTAGGTAGACAGTGTCCAATGTTTGGTAAATAAATCTGAGATAAAAAAACCAAAATTTAAAGCAATTTTATTTAAATCCATGTAGATAAAGCACATAAAATAACTCCAAAAAAGTGGGAGTAGTGACCATTTAAAATTGGATAAATAAAGTTCCTACCATTCAAAGTTCGATATTTCTCTGGCCGAAGCGCAAAAAGAACGATTATTTAGAAAAAAATCAAACTAATAATTCAAACACAGCATATTCTTACAAAAAGAATGTCTCTTAGCCTAAATATCCAAACATATTTACTTGAAGACCAATATTCATCAAGATACAACACTTCGGAAAAAAGTGTTTAATCTTTGGATGTGTCCAATGTAACGTGATGTACCCTATATCGGGTAAGGTGGAGATCTTTTAGAGAATTTTTTTGGAGGTTTAATCTGGTGCCGCAGATCACAAACTTGATGTTCGTCAGTTTTTTAGTCACGGCGGCTGAAGCTACACTACACGGAAACTCGATATTTATCAGTTTTCTGAGTTTAGGCAGTGTCAGACAGTTTTGACGCTCATTTTATCGGATTTTTCCAACTTTTTCACTGCAGGTGAATCAATTCTGCCACACTGAAATCCGATAATCCCATCGAGCGGAGATCTTTTAGAAGGTCACTCTTGAGATTTATTGAATAGCGCCCGCCGGGAACTTGATTTTCATGGGTTTTCTGAGATTAGGCAGCATTATATTGTTTTGACACTTGTTTTAACTGATTTTTCAACATCCCCTACCTCTGGTGCAAGTGTATTCTTCTTTTTTCTGCCCCATCGGAGCATTTTCTAATAAACTAGTAATAAACTACCTGTAGACGCTTTTCCCTCAGATTGACTGTAGCAGTGTAGAGTACAACCTGCGAGCAGAAAATATTGGCATGCAGTGCACGCTAGTCAACTGCCTATTGACTTAATTGCATTTTTTACACTGCGTGGCTCATATGAGAATTAATGTGGTAGCTGATGTGCGGCAGCCACTGATGTTTCGAAGCCAAAGATCTTAACTAGTAATGGGGTCGATATAACCCCAACGTCTGTTGTCTCATGATTCTTCGACCTTCGGGATTATTTTAATGGTTTAAGGCTCCACCAGAGGTAGAGGGTGTTGAAAAATCAGTTAAAACAAGTGTCAAAACAATATAATGCTGCCTAATCTCAGAAAACCCATGAAAATCAAGTTCCCGGCGGGCGCTATCCAATAAATCTCAAGAGTGACCTTCTAAAAGACCTCCGCCTGATGGGATTATCGGATTTCGGTGTGACAGAATTGATTCACCTACAGTAAAAAAGTTGGAAAAAATCGATAAAATGAGCGTCAAAACTGTCTGACACTGCCTAAGCTCGGAAAACTGATAAATATCGAGTTTCCGTGGAGTGTGGCTTGAAAAACGTCAAACTTTTGATTCTAAACCTTCTGCTCGTAACTGTTTTGGAGAGTTTCAGAAACGAAAAGTAGTCTGGGTAAATATGGTTCAAGAATCGAATAAATGAAGCGTCCAAGGTGTCAGATGCCGCCGTGACTAAAAAAACTGACGAATATCAAGTTTGTGATCTGTGGCACCAGATGAAACCTACAAAAAAATTCTCTAAAAGATCTCCACCTTACGCGATATAGGGTAAATCACGTAACATTGGACACATCTAAAGATTGGACACTGTTTTCCGAAGTGTTAAGCCACATAAGAAAATAGGTAATGATGGTTTAAGTTAATTTTCTGAGTGCATCAAGAAATTCATGGACAGTTTCATTAAAATGTTGCTTACAGTCATAGATGATCTGCTGATGGACATCAGAATCTCTGCCATCTGGGTAAATCACAATGAGTTCCTGCTTGAATTGATCGTAGGTAGTTGGAGGGTTATTATGACATTTTAGTTCTCTGAAAGATGCTTGAGCTATACCTGATAGATTTCCTTCAAGATAGTCTTTTTTGTATACGTCATCTGTGTCAGAGGTACCTTGTAAATGCATATACTATTCCAATTTTTAGAACCAATCTGACAACTTTTGTCCCAAAGATGCTAAAAACATTGTAGGGGGCTTTAGAGGCAAGATAGGATAATCACATGGCCGTTCTTATTTCTTAAGTCATGTCAACCAGATTTACAGTTTCAAGAACCCGTTTGAGATCAGCAATTTTTCTGTTTGTATCAGCTAAACGCACATCGTCTAGCCCAGTGTAAAGATCATTCATTCTTTGATCAATGAGTGCTAATATACTTTTTAAGCTCTGATTAATAGTCAGTTCTACCACATTTGGGTCCAATGTCATGTCAGAAACCTTTTGATCTTTAGTAAATTCAACTGACTTTTTTGCACTATGAACTATGTTTTTCTATTGTTCACATAAGGATAAGTTTAAATCAGAGATAGGTTGATCTTTTGATCATTTTGAGGTTTATTCTGGTTTATCCACACTTAAATTTTATAAAACATGAACAAAAATTATGATATACAAAAATTAATTTTCACGTTTGTGTGAAAACTGATCAAATATCTCTATGCTTGCTTAGGAAGATTAGTCGCAGAGACTTTTTCAAAAATGTTCTGTGCTAGTTATTCACAATATGTGGGAATAAACGTGCTGCAGAATTGTAAAAATTTTTTAGGCTCGTTATCCAACTGATAACTGTGCTGGAGAAATGATTTGATATTTCAATGCTAGAATAATCGTGCTTTAGGAACTATTTAATCAGTGTGATTTTGCATTGAATGTGATAGCTGTCTTGAATTTGAAAATGTTTCGCTCTATGCTAGTTATGCAGTAACTGTGCTGTAGAACTGAAAAACTTGAGCTAGAAGAAGAAAAAAAAGCTAGCCCCCATCTCCTATACATACACGCTGTATATACCTTGCACGCTAAAAATTTAGGAAAAAATTCGGTAGGCCACTAATTCTGAACTCTATCTCTGTTAACGTGAAGGGCAAACTTGCTCTCTGTGCATTGAAATCTTATGTTATAATCCTTTTTGATTAACCTCTGCAATGAATTGTTGTCACATTGAACAAAGAGTATACATATAGATCATGTTGAATGAAATTACTGTATTTGTAAGACAATGTTTTATGTCAATCTTACGTTTGAATCTCAGATTTTTTTCCGATCTGTACAATTTTAATGGTTGGCACACAATTGATCTAGTACTAAGAAGACTTCATGCTGTAGCTTATCCTGAAAATCCTGAGTTGTATTTTATGCATCAATCACAGATGATTCCTGTAATTAACAGTGAATTAAGTAAAATAGTTCAGTGTAGTTGGGAGCACACATGTGTGAGAGGTGATATGGGAGGTATGTGCCCCAGAGTTTTCAAATCCGAAGTTTTCTCGGAAAGACAAAAAATTTTCAGTAAACTTTCTACGATTTTTGTCTCAAAAAGCCAGGGTCCACCTCTTCTGTATAAGCAATTTCACCCACCCCTGTGGCTCCCATCCTGTTTTCAGAAAAGTCGTACTGATGCCGTGGGAGTGCGAGTATAGTGGGGGAGAACTGGGTACGGGATTTGGTGCACACCTCTAGTATAGACATGTATAGACATGGCTGAACCAGGAGCATTTTTGTATGCTTTACCCTATTCTCTCATTTGCAGATCAGTGCCCAGTGACTATGACCGAGGCCCAGTTGCACTAAAAGGATATGTGCTCATGCTCAAGATAATCAGGAGCAAAAAGGCGACTTGCTTTGTTCTCAAGTTTGATATAATTTGAATGTCATCGGGATTATAACGAGCTCAACGTCAAGATTAGCCCCAGCTCGAGCTGACGGGTTGCACTAACCGCATAATTTTCTCACCTCTAAAGCAAATAAGTATACAAATGTCTGCAATTCCCAAACTCCAACTTAGTCTTAATTAAACCTGAAGTGAGTATTGCACTGGAAGAAAATAATTTAGACATTGTGATTAGCTCAAACTCAGGATCATCAATTTAATCCCAATGTTGAGATTATCCTCATGTTGGGTTAGTGCAACCAACCACAGATTTCTTTATAGCTCTGAAAATGACTCTAAGATGCCTCTCTCACTTTTTTTCAGCTAGTATGAATGGCAGGAGTTTTGAATCGGTTGGGATTTAGAATGCTATTGGTTTATCATTTCTTTACATTTGAAGTCATGTGCATTCAAGGGAAGGACAAAATGCACGATGCTGTAGAATATACTTTTTCACAGACATAGAAAATTTTTTTGAGAAGTAATGAAAATCTGATATAAGGAATGTGAATTTTTTCCAACTTTAACCCAAATTCTCAAAAATCTAGTTCACTTCTTTTTCTAGCTTCACAACTATCCAAGCAAGTATATTCTTCTTTTTTCTGTCCCGTGGGGGCTTTTTTTATAAACCAGTAGTTACACTTCAGAACGTAACATTATAAAGTAGAAATGAAGAAAACATCCTACACCTGTTAAAATACTGTAAAACATCCTACACCTGTCAAAATACTGTATGAGATTTACAATTTTTTACACATTTGATAATTTTGACAGGTATGAGATCTTTTTTTCTCTTTTCCGCTTTTACCATGTTTTTAATAAAAAGTGTAGGATACACAATAACATAAAAGATAAAAATAACATTTTGTAAACATTTTGAAAAACTCATGAAATAGAAGGCAATCCAAAACACTTATGCTCGGATATTCTTGCTGCAGCTGTCCGAAAATCAGTAGAAAAATTCCATACAGCTTTATCTGTTTCAGTCATGGTCATCCATATATTGCTGCTCAACTCTCAGTCAGGAATACTAATGTCATTCATAAAATTATAAAACCTCGACATAAAATACATAAACGCATGAAAACAAAGCAGACAGAGTCCTACACACTCTTTTACATCCTGTTTAGAACAAGAGATCATTGATTCCCACACAGTTGAAGCTAAATGTACATATCCAATGAAAATCATAGTCAGTACTGTAATAAAATCCCTAAAGAAAAAATCAAAACTACATATTATTACTGTATACCATTAATGTGCACGTCTTTCCTTAGGGTTAAAGTTAGATAGGTGCAGTTTCGCCTGAACTTTTGAGAGCTATTCCTTGGCTAGGCCTTGGATATGGTGCAACAGTTCGGTCCTCCAGACTGTGCAACAACAATTACTAACTTACCTTTTCTAAGGGGCCTCACAACGGCTCCTCGTAGCCTCCCAGAGGAGAAACACCTCTCCTCAGGAAAGAACTTACCTGAAGTATCCCTAGAATGGTCTTCCTTCGGCTTGTTGTCTGCAAGCACAGCCGCCTGGGCCTATGGCTCTTCGCTGCTACTGTAATTCTGACACTGGAATAATATACTAAAATTAACAAACAAATATTATAAGGAAGGCGGACGAACCACTAAGTAATTTATTTAAAATAAAACTATATACTTGGTGAAAGGTTTTACTTGTGGATGCCGGCATATAGTAACCAAAATATAATAAAAAACAAGAATGATTTTTCATCATCATTTCCGTCTTTCTGTGGCGCTCTGTTGCTATGCAAATTGTCTGCGCTACCGGTCATCCACTTTGCCGATTTGCATGTCAACTTCCCAATCACAACATTGCCAGCAACAGGGTGCCCAACATCCCTCGCCCCTCGAAACTGACCTACAGGAGGTAGAAAACTTTTTGGTTAGGTTACCCCAGTGTCATAAAAATAACTACCCCGATTTGGCCGACTAACAGTGAACTGGTCTGTCTAGCTCAAACTAGTCCCGTACTTACTAGGTCGCTGGACACAATGAATACCAAGCGCTGTGCCACAATGGCTGGCAAGTGACATCCATGTTGACATCAGCTTTTGTTGGAACAGACCTCCTGCCCTAAGGAGTATGACATTGCCGTTGATGCCAAATTGGTTCGATTTTGGGTTCCATCTTGCAGTCTGCTTGCTGTGGCAAAGTGGTTGGCCAATCAGTTTAGTCGATCACACAAATTCCTTTCCCCGTCTCTATTTTTTCTAAAATAAACTAAATTATGAGATTTTGAAATAAACTAAATTACAATAGAAAAAAAATGAGGCGGGAATGTACGAGCATCACAAAAATTTAAAATGCGCTAAAAGTTGAGCAAAAATGTGGCCAAAATTTGAAAAAGATTTTTCAGTGGCTTTTTGCACTGGTTGTTCAAAAGGAAAATTTTTGTAGGCCAGCAGCACCAAAAATTTAAATATTTTTTGGATTTTGTGTTTTTGTATTTTTTTGGGGTTTTTGTAGTTTTATTAGTCTTTTGGATTTTGTATTTTATAGAATTAGTAAGATCATATGGGAAAAAGAAAATTTTGGGCCAAAATTATGCAGCTATTTACTGCTGCTGCCCTCTGCCTCTATGACCTCCTCAAGGCTTTACTCGATAGTTGGGATTGCCTCCCCTTTGGCCTTGGCCATGGGTATGACCTCCATCTTGGCCCTGATTTTGGCCTCCTTGATTCGGATCAGGTCTACCAAGTGGTTGGAAATTCGGATTATAGAATTGTACATCTGGGTTTTGGTTTTGGCGTTGTCAATTTCCTCAGCCTCCATGGGGTCCCAGGATGCAGCCCCAGAAACTTCCTCTGGCTAGGCCTCTGCCATACCCCAGTCTACCTCCGTACAGAGCAGGGTTTGGGAATGCATCATCTCTCCCTGCTTCTTTCATGCTGATCAGCTATGGTGTTGATTTGGTTGCTGAAAAGTTGAATTCAGAGATTTAGATGATGACGATTTAAATTTTGAAAGTGAATTTTTGTAATAAGAACTAGCGGGCTCTGCATATGAGCTCTGGCTGGTCGAGCTTGATGATTGCTGCATCAGTGGCTGTTGTTTTCTAGCCCACAGAAGCTTAGACACCTTGAAATTATCTGGGCTTTTGGCCTCCGTGCGCTGGAACTTACCTGGTTGTGCTTGGTCATGGCCCAGTGCTTTCCGCTTCAGGGACATTTGGTTTAGCCTCTGTGAACCCATAAAAGTATATTAATTAAAGGCTGCAATGTAGTATTCGTCTACTTGGCTTCCATGGGCTTTGACAACCAGCTGTCTGTTCACAAACGGACATGCCTGGGCATACCATCTTCGGATGGCTGTGGGCATGATAGGGGCAAAATCCAGCTGTCAAAATATTATCAGGGTCATGTACCTGATGGCCGTAAAGACCTCTGAAGCATCATACTCTTGAAGCCACCTGGGAATGAGTGCCAATATGATCCATTACCAAATTTTTTCAGGTACCTGTTCTCTGTCAAACATAAAACCACCTTGCATTTGGAATTGCCAGTGGTAGTAATAATCAATCAGAGTTTCTTTTAATTGACCCAAAGTGACATACTGAGTTGATTCCATTGGCAGTCTAGCAACTACATTCAGTTTGACATTTTTGATCAACTTTTCCTCTGATTGAAAATTGGGGTTTACCAACACATTTCCACTTGTTTGCTATAAAATTTTTTGTGAGTCCCAGTATGGCTTGTTGGGACCGATATGGATTTGCCAGATTGACTGCTTACCACTCTGCTGGTTTTCGATACCAATTGCATCTGAGCGTAAGCCATTGCAGACGTGGTAAGTGTATCCGACATCATTTGACTACTGGAGGACTGCGACTTTTGAGTTATTGTCGTGGCTGGGGTTGTCGTTTCTTCAGTGATATCATAGGCGTCATTCTCGGATCTGGTTGCCGGTGTTCTTTTTGGCTATTGTTGGGCCACTTGTCTACACTGGCATGCTTTGCTAAGTTGTACTCAGCACTTAACATTTTCCTTCACCAATTGTCAAATAAATCTTTCAGATATACCTTCAGCCAAAATCTGTTGGACTCTTTCAGGAGAATAAACTTCTTGGATTCCTTCTTCACGAAGTCTACCCCTTTTTATTAAGTCTGTAGCTGCGACAGCTGAATTTGGGCCATCATCAAAGTATGATTGCTCCTTCATCTTTTTCTATATCACCTGCTGGCGCAGGAATTCCTGCTGCATCAGGCGTTTCTGTTCTTGTATCTTGGCCTGAAGGGCGTTACATTTAGCTTGCAGGTCATGGGCTTTAGGGTCTTTGGACTGGACAGCAATTTCTTGAGATGTTTCCTGCATTTTGTCCAGTCTAACATCTATTCCACACATTTTCCAGGCTGTTTCATCAATAAGAGTTTGAACTTTTGCCTCCTCTATTTCTTCCTGCTGCGTTTTGGCCTCCATGGAATCCTTATCTTCCAATGTTTGGCTCACAAAGTCCAAAATTTCACCTTCTTCCTCCTCTGAACTAGATTCGGCATCTGGAGCATGTATCTTCGGCAACAGCTGCTTAATTTTAGCTGGTAATACAGCTGTTGTGCTGTAGCTGGTTGAACTTGCCGCAGCGCAACCACTACACCTGCAGCTGCTTTCAGGGCTATGGTGGTAACCACTGGTTGCTGGGTTTTAACCACTGGCATGGCTGCTTGCTGCTGAGTTTTAACCTGTCCTAACCCTCCAGCTTGCCCTGTTTGGGATGTAGATGGATGATTCAACGGTAGTTTAGAGACTAACTCGCCAGCTGGGGTATATGTCAAAGTATACTCAGGCATGTCAGAGGCTAATGTTCTCTCCCAGAAACTGTAGGTGACAAATTCGGGTCTGATTACAAGCAGGTTATGAGGTGCATATGCCGTAGGATAATCCATTGGATAGGCCTCTACCATCATGGGGTACCGCAATCCAGGCGTTAAAGTCTCAAAGCCTAAATAATAGAAAATTATGTAATAATATAGATTTACCTTGTAGGATTTGTCCTTCAAAATGGATCTGTATTCACCAAGTTCAAGTTTCGCCTCTGATTCTCTGAATTGTAACAGCACAAATCCAAATCAGTTTTGCCATGCATATACCCCAACCTTTAGCAGATTTTGGGGTTCCGACGTCAGTAACATTGCAGCGAGTTCTAAATAATAAGCCAAGTGATCGCCTGATTTCCAAGACATGTGTTTCAACACTTCCTGGCCATCCCTACAATAGCTATTAAGAAAGCTATAGCTTAATAATTGAGACGTTTCAAAATCGCACTCCACTCTAGAATGTGGCCATACCAAATAATAGGCCAAGGGCATAAACTTATGTATTTGCTCTAACTCCATGAAGTTTCACTCATCCAGTACCTTTAATATTTTGGCCAAGTTTGGAGTATAGCAATTACCCTTGTATTTTTGCATATGGCTCTCTATGCCAACTGGGTAATGGGTATTGCTAGAGAAGGCTTCCTGCAGTACTTCTTTCGGCTTCTGGGCTTGACGCCAGTATAGCTTTGCAATCTCATACAGCATCAATGAAATTTTGCCATCTAAATCCCAATAACTCTTACCATTTTTGTGATTTTCCAGTATATCCATTAGTGATTGTACCGGGACCCCGACCCCGACCCCGACCCCCAAAAGCCCTGGGTAAAACCCTGACCCTGAACCCCGACCGGGGGCTAAATTTCAGGAGTCGGGGTTGGGCGTTTTTTGGGGGGTAGAATTTTTCAAGTTATTCAAAAAATTATTGAACAAAAAATTTAAAAAACGTTGTTGCTTTGTTTTTTATTTATATTATATATTACTCATGTTTATGGCCATATATTAACCTGTATCACTATCAGTTACCCACATGTCCACGTGTATTGTACTTACTCTGCAGACCCAGGCTTCCTTTATTGTGCATTATATCTCGCTCGCATCGTTCATGCATGACACATCACATTAATTGAGAGATATAACCACCATCAATAAAGAAGAAATGGCTATCTTACTGATCCTGTGGCATGCTGAACTTCATGTGGCACTCTGTATGCGCCTACTCCTGCATGAGAGCTTGTTAATGGTTCCGAGTGCCTTTTCCCATTTCTTTTTCGAAAATTTCTTTCAACAATAATAGTAATTTTAAAAATTATTCAAACTTGAATGCTGAAAAAGTATAATTTTGCAATCCGAGCTAATTTCCTTTTTATGCAAGGTTCTGGGAAGTATACTTCTTTCCATCAGAAATATAGAATTCAGATATTTGGGGGCAGCAGTAATTTAAAAGGAAAAAATTGAAATTTATGATTTTTGTGAAAATTGGAAAAATTTTGGGTTGTCACTTTGGTATACAATTCCGAAGAATTTTTCCCAAAGTCTGAAATATATGAAAAAATTTAACAAAATTAACAGGAATACTAGACAAATGTGATAAATATTACAAAATTTTATGAAATAATTAAAAATAAGTACCTACATGGGTGAAATATATACACACTTTGTGCGCAAAATTGCACGGAGTTCTGCCTTGAGTGAAATTTCACAATGAAACTGCTTGATTTGGTGCTCCAGTTGTAACTGTATGTGCCATATTGGAATTTTTCTCTTTTTCTTAGCATGGAGTGTCCTGATTGGCTCCAGCTATTTGCGGCAAGACCTTCAACAAGTTTAACCCGAAGGTTGCCTCATGACCTCTAAGTAATGAAAATGGGGATTGCCCTGTTGCTGTGTGTAACATAGCATTATAGGCAAAGACCACTGCTCTCGAATATCATGGCCAGTTGTCTTTTTCTTCAATCACCACTTTTCTGAGCTGCTTTATGAGCGTTTGATTGAATCTTTCAACCATACCACTTCCCTGAGAGTGGTAAGCTGTTGTATAGATTTTTTGACACTCCAGTAACTTACAGATGTCTTTCATCAGATCTTAGGTGAAACAACATCCTCTATCACGAATCAGTTCAGCTTCAACCCATTTTGTAAAATAGTCCTGAAAAACTATGACATAGGGTCTCTTCTCACATAGTGGAGAAATACCCACAATATCCACTGATACTATGTCAAAAGGACCTTTTGGAATTATTGGTATCAGTCATGGAACTTCAGCATTTTCGGGATTGGCCTTTTGGCAAATTGGACAAAATTTTATCCAATGCCTGACATCTTTTTCTATTCCAGGCCACCAGAACCGTTTTTTGATCATGGCAAGAGTTCTCTTGAACTTTTGATGAGTCATTATAACTGCACCATAGTACTGGTGTAAAGTATTGTCTTTAAGACAGGATAGAATGACCACTTGATCATCAGCTCCATGTCCAGCTTCTCAGTATAACACTTCATTCTAGATATAGAATCCACTGTGATACTTGGTTGTCCCATTCAGACCCAATCTATCAAAATAAGGTTTCAATACCTCATTCTTTCTCTACAAGAGGGCCATGAGGTCATCTCTAATTAGCCTTCTTGGTAGCTCATTTTTTTGGGTCTGCCAAATTGAATTGCGGTTCCTTCTCTGTGTATAACCAGGTTGCTCTTTTTTCCTTACGTTTTCCCTGGTTATTCTTTTTTTCTTTCAATTGCCCCTGATTACCATCAGGCTGTACTTGAGACTGATCCTTCTTTTCTGCTTCTCTCCCCATGCTCCTTGTAGTGATGGCATTTATGAAGTTTGCAGGCGAGCTAGATTCTGGATCACCCTCAGAATCTTCCGGATATATCTTGGTGAATTTTGAATTTGTCTTAAGTCTTTGACTTTCTCATATTTGATCCTCACTTTTCAGCTCTAGATATAATGGAGTACCATCTTGAGGATTCCAACCTGTCAGATTTCTGAATCTCTTTAGTAAATTGATATGTGTCTCCTCATTTTTCTGTGCTTCCTGATCTTTCAGATTTGACTCTCTGCTGTCCTCTGAGAACATATGTTCCCACTTTGGTGGTATCTTTTCAGTTTGATCATCTGGTTCATTCATCATTGAAAAGAAATCCGCCATAGCATTTTGTTTACCAGGCACATACTCTAATTTATGGTTAAACTGCAAGATGAATGAGTACCATCTCTTAAGTTTGCTAAGTCATAGCATTTACTTTCATTGGGAGCAAGAGCTTGGGATTTGTTCTTATGACCACTTTATGGCCTTGTAGGTAGTGCTTGTATAACGTCAAACCATACACTATGGCCAAACATTCTCTCTCCATAGCTGACCATTTCTTTTCATTGGCTTTTAAAATTCTACTATTATAGGCTATTACTCAGTGGTCAGACTTGGTCTCCTGGTAGAGAACTGCTCCCAGTGCTGTTCCGCTGGCATCCATCTGAAGGGCAAAGTCTGCAGACCCATCCAAAACTGGGTACCTCAGAAAAGGCACTGACAACAATGTGTCCTTTAGGCTCTGAAAAGCCTGATGATGAATCTCCATTATTTCCCAACACACAATTTTTTCTGGTCAACCTGTACAAAAATTCTACTAGTCTAGCTAGGCCTGGTATAAATTTCTCACACCACTGCAGCATTCCTAGAAACCTTTGGAGATTGTTTTTAGATTCTGGGAAGGGAAACTCTTTTGTAGCTTTGACTTTTTTTGGATCTGGGGAAACTCCATCCGAGTTTGAGATATGTCTTAAAAATTGACTCTCTCAGGGAGGAATTCACACTTTTCGGGCTTTAAGGCCAACTGAGCCTTCCTTAAAGCCTACAGGATTAGCGCTAAGTTTACTAAATGTCCCTCAAATGTGTTTGAGAACACAATTATATCATTTATATAGACTAGACCAATTTTCCACACATATGGGTGCCAAACTCTTTCATCATAGGCTGGAACTCTGCTGGCGCATTTTTTACACCAAAGGACATGACCTTAAACTAATATAGCCCTTCCTGGCATATGGAAGCAGTTTTTTCTTAGCTTTCCTAATCCATAGGTACCTGCCAGTAATCTGACTTGAGATCCAAGGTGGAATAAAATTTGGCTCTTCCCAGACAGTCTAGATAGTCATCCATTCCTGGAATAGGATACTTATCATCCTTTGTGACCTCATTCATACCCCTGAAGTCCACTACCAGTACCTTGGTACCATCCTTTTTACCTACCAAAAATAAAGGCGCTTCCCAAGGTGACTTTGATGGCTCTATAACGCCCTTTTTGAGCATATTTTGCATGTGCTCATGAACATGTGGCCTTAAATTAATAGCAGTCCTGTGATAGCATTTAGCCACAGATGCAGCATCACCTGTATTTATTTTACAGGTCAAATAGGGTGTAGTAGTTGATAGGTTGTTAGGCAAGCTAAATAGGTCCCTATATTTGGTGAGACACTTTGAGGCTTGTTCCAGCTGATCCAATGGTATATTGGATTTAGCTAACATCTTGTACAAAGCTTCCCTGACTCTTCCTCATCCTTTCAAGTCAAATCATGTTTAGCTTGAACTGCGCAAGTTTGCAGCTTCTCCACTTCTTCAACTATCTTCCCCTTCACTTGATCTTGATCAGTGGCATCCCATAACATGGAATTAGTATAGCCAATTATTTGATTTCATTTTTGATAGCATCATGATCCCGTGATATTAGATACCATTACTACAAAATTATCTTCAGTACCATCTACTATAGTACTATTTATGTGGAACCTTTTTTCTTCTTCAGATTCTACTATGCTTTGGCTTAGGCTTAGGCTTAGGCTTAGGCTTAGGCTTAGGCTTGGGCTTAGGCTTAGGCTCAGGCTTGGGCTTGGCATAGGCTTATGCTTAAGCTTGGGCTTAGGCATAGGCTTAGGGTTAGGCTTTGGCTCAGGCTTAGCCTTAGGCTTAGGCTTAGGCTTAGGCTTAGGCTTAGGCTTAGGCTTAGCCTTAGCCTTAGGCTTAGCTTTAGGCTTAGGCTTAGGCTTAAGCTTATGCTTAGCCTTAGGATTATCCGTAATCTCTGACTTTATTCCGGATACTGATACGTTATTTGTACAGAGCAATTTTTTTTATGTGGACACTTTTCGGGATTCGGATACATTCAGAATACTGAGGATACATACGGGATATACGGGATACCAATACATCGGTGATAATGATACATTCAGTATACTGGTAGATAATCACAGTGTCATATTTGGTGAGCCTTTTTTGTATTGAATCTTATCGATAGTCTTTCCATTACATATATTGTCTATATGAGGTTATGTGTTTATGGAACTGGTGGTGATAAATGCACTACTCAGCACCCTAACACTGATCACATCATGTTCATTCTGCAGAGACAGCGAAAAACACTTTAATGCGACATATTTTGCTTTTTTTTCTACCGGGCTAGCTAATCCTCCTCTGTCCAACTTTGCGTATTATTATAACAGGACGATTCTCGGACTAAAGAGTTGGCCATTGCTGTGATGGCGAGTCAAGTCGAGGTTTTAAATTTCCAGCTGAATCGTGGGGCAAATGGAGGCTAAAGTCTGAAGCTTATCATAACGCAAATCTACGCATAATTGATAGGCTAAATGGTAGTCAACCATGGAGCCAAATCGAAGGCCAAGTTGCAGGCTGTTCTGTCCCCCATTCAGCCCTAGCCGGTCTGTGGCCTGCCGTTCCTTTTGTCATTCGGGCCTAAAAGCCCAAAATGACCCTTCAAAAATTTTATAACGCTATATCAGTTTTCGATCTTTAGCCGCAGTAAGGGCACGACCGCAGTCACTGAGCCATGAGCAATCAAATTTCATCAACGTATTTGTGCAATGTCGTTTATATGCTTCACAAAACTTTTCTAGCTCCTCCGTATTTACTGTCGCACCTTCGGTCCGAGGTACAAAATATTGCAAAAAACAAAGTAATTGAGAAATATGCACGTCTGGTTCTAGACATTCTACATTACAAAAAGATGAGAAGCACGAAAATAGAAAAATGAACACATAATTTTGTACAGAGCGCAATTGAACTCCATTTATTTTCAAATGATCGATGCAGCAAATAGAGCTTCCGGGAACATAGCCTAATCTGAGGTGAGGAAATAAATTTCGATAATCTTAAAATTGTTGAAACGAGTGATCATCAAGGAGTCTGCATCATAAGAGAAAAGTTTATCGAACAGTCAACGAGCCTATCATAATTTTGAATGAAAGTTTGGCTATGACCTCGATGCGTCGATCATTTCAAAATAAAGTGGTATAGTAGACTTCACAGTATGACGTAAAAAGATATGTACAAAATTATAAGCATGAAAATTTGAATGATAAAATTTGGACTTTAATCAATACAACGGAGATTCTTTTCAGAACTAAGTTCGCCCGTTTTTATTCATTTTCAATGGCATCATTTAAATCAACGCTCATGCTGATTTCCATGTCTGACCGTATTTGGTGCGGAAAATGCTTTCTCGTAGGTAAACCATCAAACGGTACGACTCTTTCACGTTTCCGTCTCCAATTTATGGGTTATTCATGAATTCGGAATTACAATTGCAGCTGTAATACAATCTCAGTTCCAACCAATGTTCGGTTTGTTGCATAAACATACAACTTGTTGTGAAGCATCCTTGATTAAAGACAATTTTTGACACCCTTCGAAGTAAACGAAATGAAAATGTTAACGCTCTTTTTGATAGTCGCATACTGTATGATCGTTGAAAATACGGTAAGAATCTCTGATTAAATAGGGTAAGGATTCAGTTCAGAAATGCTTCATTGAGTTATAACTCACTTTTTGCGTACTCTGATGCATACACTAAACGATACTGGTCTCTAATCTTTGATTGAGATATATATATATATATGTGACTTCAGAATTCCAGATTCTAGAGATTTGGATTATCGTGGTCATACAGCTGTAATGAGAGGTCAAGCAGTTTTTAGCTGACTTGGGACAATTTATGTTTGATCTGTTGGTATTGTAAAACAAAAATTGTTCTTTGCATCCATTCCACAGCTCCGTTTCTATGGTCAAGCCCTTACGTACTACGGTCCTGCTTTTGGCTTTGAATACTGAAATTTTTTTTGATCAAAGGAAGCAAGAAGAGAAATATGATCATAATTTCGAAATTTTTCATTTCTTATGAAATTCCTTCCAGACTGGAGAACAATGCACAAATTATGCGCCGAATATTGCAGATGTGGATATGAAATTGAATCAGATGGCAAATGACATACAAAGATTAAAGCAGACTTCTAATGTGGTAATATCTGACTTGTCATTTGTTCTTATTGGATGTCCTTTTTTTGTAGTTTTGTCTTTGTATTTTGAGATGATCAGCGGAAATACTGGATGATTATCCCTCAACAAATCGTTCACTCATAGGTTATCAGGTAAATTCAACCGGAAAATGAAAAAAATCTCATAAAATTATTTGTATATTCCGCAAAATATTAGAAAGTCAGATTATTCGGTCACTTCCGTTTTCAGGTAAAGACAACAATACGCCTATTGTAAAGTTAAATCATCAGTTATACATATCATAGTTTTCCTTAATTATTTCGTAGTAAAATATTGTCTCTAAATTGATTATTCCGTAGTAAAATATGATGGCGTGAATTGTTTTGTTGCTTTGCTGCATCGTGTTTCATTTGAGGGAAGAGAGATTTTAGAGAGGACGGCGCGATTGCTGTAGCGGCTTGGACAAATGGGTCATCTTGCAAGAAAGGGTGCTGCAAGTTTTTCTCAACCAGTGCTAATGTTGGGTGACCTATATGTCTGATATCTTAATGACTGCTTGATGTTAAAACAAGATAGTTTTTGAAATAAAAACAATAAAACTTGTTCTATCGTCAATGCTTGGTATTTTAGACTTGGATGTTCTTTATGAACAAAGTACTGTAATCATTCACATACGTACAACATGAATGTTATCAAAAGTTGATGAAATGGGTTAGCACAGTGTGCGAAAAAAAGTTCTTTACTTTTACTATCTTTCGACACTGGATTGCGGATCAAATCGGAAATCGGCTGACTAAATTAACACGTATAAGTATAAATAATTTATATACATTTCATAAAATCGAGTAACGTGCAGGGTTTTTGCTAGATCGAGATACCAGTAGATGAACCACAGTTACATAAAAGGTACAGAACAATGAAAAGTTTAGATTTGATATTGAAATTATGGGGATTGGAATCATTATTCAATCGAGTCATTCGGGCGGCCACCCAATTCCGTCGAGATAAATGATTTCAAATGATGTATCTCCATTTTAAACAGAAATATGGATAGGGGTGGCTTGCTGGATTTTTTATGCTGCCAATGTATCGACATAGTTGTTGACTGTTTCTAATACTGCACAGTTATCTAAACCGTACAAAAGATTGATCGTTTTTGCGCTATTTTTCCAATCTCGGAATTAAGAATGTCGTGCGGTACAAACTTGAGGCATTATTGTTGGTCTTTTTGCAGTCATTATTTCATTCAATTGCGTACTAGAACATTGGAAAAAATTGTAATCAGGCAACGTTAGGCACCGATGAACAGATTTTATCCTTCGTACACGTGCTAAAAAATTTGCATGTACAAACTTGTATCGGTACATGTATAAAAGGTACAAAAAATAGAATGTTTTAAATTAAAAAATGATAAACATAAATTCGTTTACAAGGACGTTTACGATTTTTTCATACAAAAAATTTTGAATAATAATTGTTTTGCTGGCATGAGCTGCAGCTCTACACGTAGAGTGGTCCAATGGAAAACTATACCAGCTCTCCGGCTTCATTTTCTGGCTGAATTTTTGTCTGGGAAACGCAATATTGTGTTGACAAAGAATTTTCATATTGCTATTGAACGACTTGTTTATTATACAGTAAATTTCCTATTTTGTTTACAAATTAAAATTTTCCTGCGCTTCCATTCGGTAGAACCGCATAAATTTTGATATTGAGAAGCGATTCACTCCTAAAGCTCCGATTTTCCAGCGTTTTATACAAAAGCTTCATGCGTTAAAATGGAACGTTTAATTTTATTAACACTGAATGTTTTATTATCACGAATTCCCTGCAGTATGACTGTAAGTTTCTGCGAAGATAATGGGAATCGCCCTCAACGGTTGATATTTTGAACTGTAAAATTTCCAGAACATTTAAACAAAAGCGTCATATCCTGATGCCCTTTGAATTTTGGCCTTATAAAGCAGAACTTTCATGTTCCAAACAGGATGTTTAGAAGCATCATTTCATCGCCACGTATACCAGGAAAACCCACATTCAGGCAATTATGTGCTCTGCTCCAGACATTGAGTGGCACTAGTAGGTGAATTTTTCTGATTGTAGCAGCAGACCCCGATTGATTCGTGTAATCTTGTCACTTCCACCTTGAACAATTTATCCATCAACGTTGGTCGATTGGGTGAAAGTTTTATTTCGGTGAGAAATCTGGCCGAACAGATTCAACAAAAAGTAAGAAGACATTGTGTCATCAAATTAAAATGCGAGACTGACTACGCCAGAAAAAATGCAATTTTTCAGATGCAGTTACAAAGTGTCCAGCTTCAAAGCGTTCATCATGGGAATCAGCAACATATCAATCCACAGCAGGGAAATCAAGTGCCACAATCAGTAAGTTTGAGAATTCTCATGTTTTTACGTTGCAGTCGCAGGAGCTGAACTACTACACTACTACGCTCCAGTTTTGGCATTGTATGCCCAACTCGACCCGGATTCAATGAAATGTCTTGTAGACAGGAAGCAGTGAACACTAAAGGAACCATCATCCGACAGGATTGAGTACATCAATCATATCTTTGCCAACTTCACGCAATGTTGGTTCTATTGGGTTTATAATTGCTGAAGCGGCTGGCGCTAGAGTTGAGCCTTTACTGGTCAACGTCGGGTACCATACCATACCAAGCAAAGCTCGACTCTTGAGGATTCATAAACCCATTGAATTCATTCCTTTTTTTGCCATAATGCAGGACACAAATTTAATGCCAAATCTCTCATCGTGTGCAAAATGCAAAAGTCAAGGCCCTAGTCAACTAGACCCGAACACTTTCCGGAAAAAACCCATAATTCTGAGTCATTGACAAGTTAAGACACGATTTCTGAGAAGTTCTACTTTCCCTATGATAAGTTGAAAATTAATCATACCTCAAAATCAGATATTTTGGGTAGTTTCGTGCGCTGAGTTCCATAGTACCATTCGTTTTGCTTATAAACGAAAATTCGCGCCGCTACAGTATGCCAAAGTTTGAAAATTGATGATTTTTTGGGATTTTTCAGTGGTCTTGCTATCCAAGCGATATTTCGAGCTCGGTTTGATCTTATTTGATGAATAAATATTCATTTTATAAAGGAGAGAACGAGCTCTCTTCTGATGTAACATTTACAGTAAATAATTGCATATTACACTTTTTAATAGAGTTTAAAGTGTCAAAAACGAGCCGTCAAAAATGAAAAAATTTTGTTTATGGGCACTCCCGAGCACCTTCCCATTGGAAGCCGCAGAATTTTATTTTCTCATATTGTAGCTCATGCATTTTTACTGCTTTGGTTGAATTTTCATCACAATTTTTGTACCGTTTTGGGAGCTGCACAGCTCTGAAGAAGGCATACTCATGAAAATTTCATAGAAATCATTGTATTTGCCAGGTGGCCCCTGTCTACCGTTTGTAATATATTTATTACCTATACTGTAGAACTATCAATTAAATAACAGACTATAGTTTGATGTATTAATTGTTTCGCAAGCAAACATTTTACACTCTGCAAGAAAGTTTGAACAGTCAAATATTAGAAGCAAAAATTGAGAGAAATCCAGCTTAGAGGCACCCCGAGCACTTTCACCTATCATGCTGCAGAATTTCATCTTTTTATTCTTTTGTTCACACGTTCCTACAGTAGATGTTAAAGCAGCATCGAGATTCGAATACCCGTTGAGGAGCTACATAAATCCAAAGAAAGCAAAATCCTGAAAATTGTTCAAAAATCAATAAATTGTTTTTGGCATTTTTGTGTTTTCATGGACTTGGTTCATTATTTCAATACTGGAACGAGAAAATACGTTAAAAAGGCCACAACCTTTTGGATATGTTTTAGCAAAACAGTGATTTATGATTTTAACTGCATTATCATCAACTTCATAAATTTTGTTCAATTCCTTTGAGTAACTGATCTAAAAGGATGATACAACCCGCCACGCCTAATCAAACCTCACAAAGTCTGTGTCATTCACCTAAAAAAGAAAAATCATGAAGCCCACTGTGTGAATAGCAGTTTGATACCTGTATTTGCGAGTCATTCTACGTTTGTCATATACATGTAGGGACATGATCCATCTTCAAGGTTTGAAGATCGTGCAACATATGAAAAGAATCTCATGAGCAAATCGTTAATCTGAATCAGCACTGATGATTTTTTTTTCTACTCATACAGCAAATCTTGGAAACATTTTTTTTAAAAGGCTTATGAGTACTTTGCATTTTCTATCCGCAAAACTTTGGAAATGGAAATATTGTAATTACCAATAGCATTACACAGCTAACACAAGCAGCAAATTGTTCCCTGAAAACTAAAATATTTTCTTATTGCAGTTGGTAATTTCTTTTTAGTCAGTCATAGGATCGACACAAATGAATTTGATGTAACAAATGTTTGTTTTCTTTATGTTGAGGGATTTGCTATATTTGCTGACACAATCAATTGACATCTATCTTAATGTAAAGTAAAAAATAGTTGGTCAAGTTGGTCATGAAAGATCGGATCATGATCTGGCAATAGTTTCCTGTTACCTGGTTCACTAATACACTCCATTCATTTAGAAATGATTGAAGTCGCAGTTTAGGCAAAGAGAACCTTACTAGAGATTATGAAATCAATTTCAAAAATTTTGAAATGGCTAGAATAGAAAGAGTGATCGTCAAGGAGTCCGTATCATAAAGGAAAAATTTATTGAATAGACTTAATGAGTCTTCCATAATTTTGAATAAAATTTTGGCGCCAACCCTGCTTTGATCATTCCAAAAAGAATGCAGTTCACTGACACTTTGCTGGATACGTTCTTTTCATTTTTTGTCATTGATATTTTTTCATCAGACAAACTTGAGGGATGTATTCGGCTCATTTCTGATCTGAAATTTACTACAATATGAACTGTAGGAGATCATTTCTCAACTTCATCGACTTTCAATTGATTGTTAGCAGCACATTGGCATCATACGAATATATACTGGGTGCCATCATTTAAGAAAAATTAATTATGATCCTACAATAAACTTTCACTGTATCAAAGATGTAGGCTACCCTGAAACAAGCAATATAAGTATAGAAATCCGGGCCTGAGAATCAACAGAGTTTCTGCAAATTTGAAAAAACATGTAAAAATAGACAGTGACATCCCCCTGAATCTTGAGGACTGTTGAGCCTAAAATCTAAATATTTTGTAAGTGTGCATGGGGCCGAGCTTCATCAGTGAACTTTCAATGACATAAGGATATTATCAAACATGCACATAGGAAGTAGGGGGGGTAAACCCCCATATATGAGAGTCTGGCCACCCCCCTGGGCAAAAAAATCGTCAGACACCCCTTGAACTTTTTCCAAGACAGCTTATTTGATGATTTTTGTGCATTCTTGTATGAAAAACAGGTTCGCAGAACTCTTTTCTGTTTTTTTTTTCGCTCACCCACCCCCATACAACCCAGGAAAAAGTCCATGGACCCCCCTGAAAAATCGTTGCTGCATGTCTGGATGTCATTCCATAAAACCCTTGCCCTAGGATTTTGAAAACCAAGCTATTGCCACTCGATCGGCATCAAAAGGAGAATATACACCATTTCACTGATATAATGTTGATGTTATTGTAAAATTTTGACAGCGTTGGATTATTAGTTGCACAAAAAATGGTTCGGATAACTTGAATAAGGACTCGAGTGGTGGAGAAATTTCGTCTGTTTGAAGGTGCTGTACTTCTGGTTCATGGATTCTGCAACATGTTTTCAGCATATGGGTAGCAACAATATTTTGTATACTTGATTTTTAAATCAGACCAATTACCAGTGCAGTATTAAGGAAAGTTTTTACTCAAAGTTTGGGTTACTATCATCTCATGCAGAGTAACCTGTTCAAAATTTCCTTATAAACTTACTGATGAAACTCGGGCCCAATCACACTTGCAGAATATCTAGATTTTGGACCCAACAGTTTCTGAGATTCCAAGAGGGTTTTAGCCTATTTTTGCATGTCTTTCCGAATTTGCAGAGACCCTGTTGATTTTAAGGCTGGGGTTCCTATACTTATGTTGCACCTTTCAGGGTATGCTACACCTTTGGTACAGTGCACATTGCTGTAAGATTAAAAGACAATTTCCTTATATGATGGCCGTACATCTATGGTTGGCGCACGTCTTTTTATCATTTCACTCCAATAGGTTTAGATCATCAGACACAGACACAAAATGAATTCTGCTCAATTCTGATCTGAAGTTTACTGCAACAATTCACACAGCAAGCATAATGATTAATCTTTTTTAGGAGAATGACATAGACTTTGTGAGGTTCGATTAGGCATGGCGGGTTGTATCATCCTTTTAGATCAGTTACTCAAAGGAATTGAACAAAATTTATGAAGTTGATGATAATGCAGTTAAAATCATAAATCACTGTTTTGCTACAACATATCCAAAAGGTTGTGGCCTTTTTAATGTATTTTCTCGTTCCAGTATTGAAATAATGAACCAAGTCCATGAAAACACAAAAATGCCGAAAACAATTTATTGATTTTTGAAAAATTTTCAGGATTTTGCTTTCTTTGGATTTATGTAGCTCCTCAACGGGTATTCGAATCGCGATGCTGCTTTAACATCTACTGTAGGAACGTGTGAACAAAAGAATAAAAAGATGAAATTCTGCAGCATGATAGGTGAAAGTGCTCGGGGTGCCTCTAAGCTGGATTTCTCTCAATTTTTTCTTCTAATATTTGACTGTTCAAACTATCTTGCAGAGTGTAAAATGTTTGCTTGCGAAACAATTAATACGTCAAACTATAGTCTGTTATTCAATTGATAGTTCTACAGTATAGGTAATAAATATATCACAAGGGGTAGACTGGGGCCACCTGGCAAATACAATGATTTCTATGAAATTTTCATGAGTATGCCTTCTTCAGAGCTGTGCAGCTCCCAAAACGGTACAAAAATTTTGATGAAAATTCAACCAAAGCAGTAAAAATGCATGAGCTTCAATATAAGAAAATAAAATTCTGCGGCTTCCGATGGGAAGGTGCTTGGGAGTGCCCATAAACAAAATTTTTTTATTTTTGACGGTTCGTTTTTGACACTTTAAACTCTTTTGAAAAGTGTAATATGCAATTATTTACTGTAAATGTTACATCAGAAGAGAGCTCATTTTCTCCTTTATAAAATGAATATTTATTCATCAAATAAGATCAAACCGAGCTCGAAATATCGCTTGGATAGCAAGACCACTGAAAAATCCCAAAAAATCATCATTTTTCAAACTTTGGCATACTGTAGCGGCGCGAATTTTCGTTTATAAGCAAAAGGAATGGTACTATGGAACTCAGCGCACGAAACTACCCAAAATATCTGATTTTGAGGTATGATTAATTTTCAACTTATCATAGGCCTATGTAAAAAAAGGTAGAATCTCTCAGAAATCGTGTCTTATGGAATCAGATCCGAAAATTCACTGATCCATGTAGCTTTCAAAATTTACTAAAACGATGCAATTATTGAACAATGATTTTTTGAAGACTTTGATAAACATGTATCATGAAATCATTGTTATGATAATCGGACGTGTCCAGAGCGAACTGACCGTGATTCGCCTAAATTACTGATCCGCCATGTTCAAAGTCGATAAAAGATTATTATTGACGTTATTCAAGGTCAATTGAATAGTCAGAGAACCACTGATTAGTTCATTTTCGTTTATGCTTAAAATGCCCAACATGTCGAAAAGAGGCCATTAAATGAGTCATCAGTTACCGTTTTTGCGACCCTAATGACCACTGGCATATCAGGCCATTTAGAAAACCACTTAGTATGGCACACTTTGACCAAAAAGTAGCAACTCAGTTCACACGGATGAGGTTTCAAGGGTATTTTTCTCATTCCTCTACGTATGATCATTTAAAAAAATAACGTAACTTTTGTTTAGTAAAAAAATATATATACTTCATTCATCTTGAAATAATCGATGCAGTGGCCGGGGTGTCGGTAAACGTAGCCTTAAGAGAGATCAGGAAAGCGATTTTGATAATCTGCAATGGCTGAAAGTAGTGATCATCAAGTAATCTCCATCATGAAAGAAAAATGTATTAAATAGAGTTAAGAATCCTTTCATAAATCTTGAATGGAAGATTGGATGCGACCCCGCTGCATCAATCATTTCAAAATGAATGGGGTATAGTACACAGCCAGGAACTGATCTTGAGTTACGACTATGCACGGCCTGAGTCCTCATCAATCGACCACAACTCAACATGATGAGATCAGATTAATATGTTCATCAATGCTTCTATGATTAGCAGCAGCTCAAATAAAATTTGTTAATTACGACAATTGTCGTTCTAAAGTCCGCTCAATCGAATTGCTGACTATAGAAGTTGAAAATAAAGAAATAATGTTTTTGTGGTGAAAACAGATTTGAACAGGTTGAATGCATCTATGAGTTATACTTCGGTTGTCACTGTTGAAAACTGAAATTTTGAAAGCCCAAACATCTAACGCAGCTTTTGTTGTAACGGTGCGTCCAGCTGTACATTACGCGGGATGCCCCGCACTTACCACCACTACTACAACCACAATTTCCGAACCGTCCATGTGTCTCGGTTAGCGCCGTTGGATAGCGCGTCTGCTGTGTGCAGAAGGTCTAGGGTTCGAGCCCCTCATTGCGCTTCATTTTTCTGATGCACCGGCTACGTGGATTTGGGTATATGATACTTCTTTTGCTATTTGGCTCATATGAGACTTTTCAAAATCATTTCTGGATTCGAGCATCTGGGAGTTCGATTTTCACTTTCGAATTCTTCACATTAGATTACGACTGCTTCCGGATATTTTCATGTTGTTGGTAACTCGAATTAAATTCAAAACTCTTTGGATTGCAACGGTGATTTGATTGAGCTATAGTCTGTTTTTCCAAAATGCTTGTAACGCAAAAATGCTGAAAGTAAGTACGCATGCAGAATTTCGTGCCGAGATAATATCGTTGTTGACTGTATGTTAGGAATTGATTAAGCGGCTGTACTGTGACTAAACTCTTAACTAAACTGGATAACTCTTAAAAATAATTTCCGTCCAGTGCGAGAAATGTCGAAAAAAATTTCACGCGACTAAAAAACATTTGTTCTACGCAGAGAAAGCTCAGCAAATCACCAGCGCTGAGGCGCGATGCGCCGAATTTTGAGATTTCAACTTCCCAAAGCACACCAACTGTTTCATGATCTCAACTACCACATTTTTTTCATTAAATGAGAACCATTTTCAATTTTTTTTCTCATTTCCAACTTTTTTCCTAACTAATAGCCTTCAATTCCGTCAAATTTCAATGGCCGCGTTTTTCCCGTAATACAGTATAGTGTGCGCCTACGCGGTAATTACACAAACAATGTATATTCTATTTCATCTTTTTTCGGTTACAAGCATTTCAAAAAAACAGACTATACATTGAATTTTTTGTAGGGAATCCTCAACGGTCAATTGCAAGGCGGTCAGGTGAGTTTTGACCAAGCTCCAATTTTCTCGCATGATCAGATGATGTTTATTACATGGCAGATATTACAGAATAATCAATTAAATCCTTTTGGGCAGCAACCTGGCACTGTTCAGCATCAGCAGTCGGTTTGTGAATCAGAAGAGTTGATTTTATTGAAAGTTTGACATCATTTGTTTCACTTAGGGGTTATCACCAATTCTATCGGGAAACAATGGCTTACATCCGCAGAATGTGAGTAGAAAATTTCATACATACATCATTCATTTATTTTCTGAAAAAAGCACAATTGAACTTTACTAAATGTCGAATCATCACGCTTTCGGGAGGAACCCTGACTTCCTCTAATGATGTATGATAATGATACCGCCAAATCAATACAGTGGATTGAATCCTTTTAGGGCCTTAATAATGGTCAATCAGGCAATGGGAATATGCAACTAGGTGGTCAGGTATGTGACGAGCTTCAAACAACACGTACATAGCCGCACCTTCATTACATAAAGTTTCAGCCTAATCAAATCTACCAACCGGGCAATGTCCAACAACAGCTGGTATTCAGAAAAAAACGATATAATCCTCATAAATTAACTAATTTCTTAGGGACAATCTCCTGCCTATCCGGGAAACGTTGGCGTTCAACATCAGAATGTAAGTTGTTTCAGTTTTCGAATCTTCTGAGCAGTGTTTGTATCGCATGAAAAATAATCTTAGATGTTGTTGTCCCCTATTCAATTGACATTATGTGATTGACACTATAAACACGAGTATTATAGAGCAGTGAGAACTATTTTTTGAAAGACTGAATCAAGACTTCGAAACACTGATTTCGACAGCCCTTTACATTTACAATAGAGTTTGACATCGTTTGTTTAACCTAGGGACAATCCCCGATGCTACCCGGAAACATCGGCTTACATCCACAGAATGTGAGTTGAAAATTTCATACATACATCATACATTTATTTTCTAACAAAAGCTCAATTGAACTTGAATTGACTAAATTCGAATCATCACGCCTTCGCGAGGAAACCTGACTTCCTCTAATGATATATGATAATGATACCGCCGAATCAATACAGTGGATTGAATCCTTTTTAGGGCATTAATAATGGTCAATCAGGCAATGGCAATATGCAACTAGGTGGTCAGGTATGTGACGAGAGCTTCCAACATTACGTACATAGTCGTACCTCCATCACATAAAGTTTCAGCCTAATCAAATCTACCAACCGGGCAATGTTCAACAACAGCCGGTATTCAGAAAAAAACCATATAATCCTCATAAATTAACTAATTTTTTAGGGACAATCTCCTGCCTATCCGGGAAACGTTGGCGTTCAACATCAGAATGTAAGTTGTTTCAGTTTTTGAATCTTCTGAGCAGTGTTTGTATCGCGTGGAAAATGAACGTAGATGTTGTTATTTCCTATTCAATTGACACTATATGATTGACACTATAAACCAAAGTATTACAGAGCAGTAAGAGCCATTTTTTGAAAGACAACCAAGACTTTGAAACACTTATTTCGACAGCCCTCTACATTAACAATAGAGTTTGACATCATTTGTTTAATCTAGGGACAATCCCCGATGCTACCCGGAAACATTGGCTTACATCTCCATAATGTGAGTTGCAAATTTCATGTATACATTAATATGTGCATTTATTTATTTAAAAAATCACATTTCAATTTGGCTCAATGTCGGATCATTATGTTTTCTCGGGGGAAATCTGACTTTCTCTGATGATGTATGATAATGATACTGCCGAATCAATAGAATAGACTAAATCTTTCTAGGGCCTAAATAATGGCCAATCAGGCAATGCCAATATGCAACTGGGTGGTCAGGTATGTGACAAACAGATATGCACATAGGGGCAGGGGGTAAATCATCGTACATGATACCCTGGACACACACCTGACCCGGAAATAGTCAAATTGTCCCCAACTTTTTCGAAGACAGTTTTTTGATAATTTTTCATGTCTACTTTGTACGAAAAACATGCTAGTAGAGTGAGCTTTTTGTTTTTTGCTCACTCATCGCCACTCCCTTGATGAGAAACCGAGGACCACCCCCTGAAAAAATCATGCCGTGCATGTCTGGTGACGAGCCTTCAACATCACATAATAGTCGTACATCTATCACGCAAAGTTTCAGCCTAATCAAATTTACCAACCCGGGAATGTCCAACAACAGCCGGTATTTAGAACAAAGATAGTATCCTCATAAATTAACTAATTTAAATTTCTTAGGGACAATCTCCTGCCTATCCGGGAAACGTTGGCGTTCAACCACATATTATCTCCCATAATGTAAGTTTGTTCGGTTGTTGAATCTTTTGAGCTGTGTTTACATAGCGTAAAAAATCAGGTCGTTACTCCCTATTCAGTTGGCATGACATGATTAATCTTGTAAGCCAAAGTAGCCTAGAGCGCTGAAACCGTTTTCATGTTTGATTGAATTAAGACTTCGAAACACTGATTCTTAACAACAGTTTACATTAGCGTATCATGGGAGAATGCTATGCGGATGGTGAAAATGAAAAAATTATATTTCAAGTTACTTTTTGTTTAGATTTTTTAGCTTTGTCATATATATTCGCATATTTGTAAGCATCCAGTGGATTCAGTTCTGTACTTTCAAAGCGAATACAAATGAAGATTACCTTCCTGTAGCTGTGAAACAGTCTCATCCCCATTATCGTATCAAATTTGTCTCAGGCGGTCAGAATGTGAGTAATAATCTATTCTGCCTCTTAGCACACAGCTTTTCGCCGGCTTCGGTGATGATTTATCCAATTTTTCGAGACGAACACCCCGATAGCACAGAAATTTAATTGGAAACGAATTTTTGTGTTTTTGTGCCGATTTCTCCGCACAGGGAAAAATAACATAAAGAACCGGGTCCATCCAGAGCAAAGCTCCAACTGCTCGTCCTAATTCAAGCAAAAAAATTTCATTAAATAGGGCTACTATAATGAAAATTTAGAGAGCTCTACTTAAAATGACGAACTTTTTTGGCAACCCCATCAAATTTCTGATGTCGTCAATGAAGGAACGCGTTGATCCAGAATCTCCTCTCATTTAACTATAGTCTGTTTTTTTATAAAATGCTTCTAAAATGAAAAATTACACTAATATGCACTGATTTGAAAATCTTTTTTATGAATATTGTAGTTGTTAGTATTAGTTGAATGTTTTCAAAAGTTTTCACCTTCATGGGACGTACGGCTTGACAGAAAATACTTGTTTTCCTTATTCATTATTTGGTAGCTTTTTAAGAAAAACAGACTATATTACTAATTCATGTTATGTTCCAGCACTGATTTTTGTGAATTGTTGAATTTAATAAAGACTTTGGAAATGTCATTCTCGACATAAGATTCCCCAAGCTTTGAACCATGTCTCCACTAATAACATTTGGAAAAAGAAATTACAATTGCTATAACAGGAAAATATAAAATCATGGACAGTCCATACTTATCCTATGGATGCCTGTAAACTAATGCCGCCAAAATCGAACGTTGTAATGTTTCAGTTAGGTGTTTGTATCATAGACGTATTTTACATTATGAACATTTGTTAGCTTTACTTATAATGGAAAGTTTTTTAGGCACAACTGCAACAAATTCCTAGTGCACCCGGCTCTGGAGGAACCGCACAAAATGTAAGTATCTTCTTACTACTTTGCGAAGAACTTAAATTTAAGCCCATGCTGACGCGCGGGTTTTTGTTTTGAGCAAAATCTTTGAAAGCAATATTATTGACATTTGAGGCATCAAAGACTTGCATCATGTCTGCATACATTAAGAATAAAGGCCCTGTCATACTTCGCGGCGCGGTGCCTGTAACTATTGGATTTTGCTCTTTGAACAAAAATATTCTCGAAAAGTTTGCGAGTACTCTGGTGGTATAGTGTACTTTGTTTATTTATGATTTTACACAGTCAAATCTCAACTGTAAATCATGCAATCACACCACAACCTACACATTTCCAATCCTCCTGAAAATCTTTTTCTGAAAACGTCATTACTGGAAAAAATTTAAGGATTAGGATGGATAAAAAAATGGATCACGTATCTTTCATTCAGCTTTTTGAAATATCTGACGCATATACTTCACTTTATATTATTTTCCATCAAAACTTATTGAATCACAATTTTATCTATTTTAAGACAAAGATTTCTGAGTGATTCGACTTTCTGTTCCGTTAATCTATGATAAGTTGAAAATAAATAATATCTGGAAATAAGATATGTGGAGTAGTTTCACTCACTGAATATTGTGGTTTCCGCATAACAGTCAAATTTCGCATAGCTGTTTGGAATTTTTACATTTTTTGACATTTTTCAGTCTATTGTTTCGCAATATCACAGCTCAGGAAAAACGTAACTCTGTAGCCAAATGTTGTTTACATGCCAAAGTTCCTCTATATTCGGGTATGAAAAAAAATTTTCTATATCGCTTGGCTAGCAAGATGACTGAAAAATGCAAAAATTCATAAATTTCCTATTTTTGGAATACTGTAGCGGCGTGAATTTTCATTTTTACGCCAAACTAATGACACCGTGAAACTCAGCGGACGAAACTACCTCAACTGTCTCATTTTTAGATATGATTAATTTGCAACTTATCACAGGGAAAGTCGAAGCTCTTAGAAATCGTGCCTTAATTATTATTAAATGGATGATATTAAACTAGTTTATTAGAACATGTTCCAATGGGGCACAAAAAAGAAGAGAATACTTACTTGGATGGTTGCCAAGCTAGAAAATGGAGTGAACTAGATTTTTGAGAACCTAGGTTAAAGTTGTAAAAAAATTACCTTTTGTAATATACTATATTTTCATTCTTTCTTATTAAAAGTTTTTCGTGTTTGTGAAAATGCATATTCTGCAGCATCGTGCGGTAAACCAATAGCAATCTAACACCCGAACGATTCAAGACTCCTGCCTCTGACTCTAGCTGAGAAAAGTGTGGTAGGCACATTTCAGTCATTTTCAGAACTATAAAGAAACCTGAGGTTGGTTGCACTAAACCAACATGAGGATAATGCCAGCATCGGGATTAAATTGTTGATCCTCAGCAGGGCTAATCGCTATGTCGAGATTATTTTCTTCCAGTGCACGAACAATACTCACTTCAGGATTAACTAATACAGAGGTTTAAGTTTGAGTTTGAGAATCGCAGACATTTTTATATTTATTTGAAGAAAATTATGCGACAATGTTAGTGTAACCCAACAGCTGGAGCTGGGGATAATCTCGAAATTGAGCTCGTTATAATCCTGATGACATTCAAATTATACAAAACTTGAGATCAAACCGAGTCGCCTGTTTGTTCGAGATTATTTTTGGGCTCGAGCTTTAGTGCAACTGGGCCTTGACTACAGTCATTGGGCACCATATGTAAATGGGACAACATGGTAAAGCATACAAAAATGACATTGAAAAGCCCCTGGTTCAGCCGTGTCTATATTAGGGGTGTCCGCCAAATGCAGTCCCCGTTACTCCCCCACTCTACTCGCACTCCCACGGCAACAGTACGACTTTTTTGAAAGCAGGACGGAAGTGATGAGAATGGGTGAAATTGCTTCTCGTCTGCAATCCCGCAAAAAGCGCTCTTCCTGCATATTTCAGTTTAAATACAAAAACTGTGGATACAAAAACTATTTTGTTGAATAGTCTAAACAAACACTTGTGATAGCTTGATTTCGAGTACTTACATTGAGAGAATAAATTTGTTTATAGCTTGTAATCAGTAAAACTTGCGGACTGAATCCTATACGATATGTTATATAAAATGACTGAATTAAACATGTCATGCACAATCGATTTAGTTCCAAGAAGACTTTGTGCTGTAGCTTTTTTCTAGAAAAACTGAGTAGGATTTTATATGCCACTTTACCACAGTTGATTCCTGTTTTATTGGCCCTGAATTTAGTAAAAAAAGTTCAACGCAGTTGGAAGCACACAATTGTGAGGGGGACACGGCGGGGGTTACAAACTACCCAAGAGTTTTGATAGTGGAAAATTTTTTATGAGAAAAAATTTTGAACTTTTTCTGAATTTGTTGTTTCAGAAAAGGACAAACAACCAGAGTACAACCCCTGTATCCTCCTCAAAATTTCGGAGATGCACATGTATGATTGGAAAGTGTGTTGATGCACTCAGCTGCAGGATATACTTTTTCACCGACATAAAAAATTTTCTAATGAGAAAGAATGAAAATCCAATATTACCAAAGTGAATTTTTTCCAACTTTAACCCAGGTTCTTAAAAATCCAGTTCACTCATTTTTCTAGCTAAGCAACTATCCAAGCAAGTATATTCTTCTTTTTCTGCCCCGTCAAGGCATTTTCTAATAAACTAGTTCACCTCTTTTTAGTGGACCTCAACCATGCGTGAAAACCTTCCTAGAAGCACATTGAAGTTTTATATTTTGGTCATCTTCACATCAATGAAACAATAGAAAATAATCTAACAGCTAATTTCTGAATCTTTGGCTCCTCGATTCACAAATTCAGCATCTATGTATAATGCCTGTTTAAATTAAAATTAATCTCAAAAAACACTTTTTTTCAATGTGTGACACGATAAACAGGAATAAGTTGAAGTAAGATCACCTTTTCGATTTATTTCTTCAAGAGTTGAATTATTTCAGATTAGAGAGAGTAAAATAATTTTCATGTAAAGTTACTGTATCCATTGAATTCCCCATGGTCAGAAACCCCTTCCTCCAAACATCAGGGAAAAACGTTTGTTTACTGCCAGGATAATTTTCTGTGTGACGTGCTTGCGCCTATCGTATTTTTCATAGCGGAAAAGAAATACATTTGTTTACTCTCGGGATAATTTTTTGTGTAAAGTAATCGCGTCTATTGAATTCTCTGTAGTCGACAACGCCTTGCGCTAAAAAATTGGGGAAATTCGTTTGTTTAAACTTGGGATAGTTTTCAGTGTAAAATGATCGCATCCATTGAATTCCCTGCAGTCGAAAACCTGTTCCACAAAAAACCCTTAAAAATACGCCTATTCACACCCGGGATAATTTTTTGGTGTAAAGGGACCTCACCCATTGAATCCCCATGGTCAAAAACCCCTTCCCTTGAACGACCACAGAAACCTTTGTTTTACTCTCAGGATAATCTTTCGTGTAAAGTGACCGCGTCCATTAGATTCTCCATGATCGAAAACCTTTGCACCCCGAAGATCCCAATAACACTACTGGTTCAATTGAAACTGCAAAAAATTCTGGCACCGTAGTGCACTATGCTGCAAAAAACAATTTTTTTGATGCCATAAGTATTATACAGGGTGAACCAAAAAAAAGCGACCGGTGCTGACTTTTATAGCTTTCAAACGGGAGGAGCTTTTTTAATTCGGTTTCTTGTTGTCGATAGACAAAACATCTGGCATAAAAACTGCAAAGTTTCAGCCAGATTGCTCAAATATTGACTGACTAGAATCAAAAATACTGAACGTTGATTTTTTGCTAATAAATATTTGAAAAAATGACAAAAATTGACAAAATCAATATGTTTTACAGCAGAAAAGTACAATAGCTCCAATCATAAGAACCATAAAACAGCTGGAAGCTACAAGAGAGCCGTTTTAGTGTGTCCTCTTTCACCAATAATTTTAATTGTTTTTCGATCTGGTCAACGACAGAATTATTGCTTGAATTTTGCTTTTTTCCAATTTCAAAACAAAAGCTGTTGATTTTGTCAAAGTTTTGCCTATATTGAAGGAAGAAGTTGATGACTTTAAATTACGTATAACCTACAAATCTGGGTGATTTTTAAAGTATTATTGTGTGTAAACAGCTTTACAAAACATTTTTTGACAATAGGACAACCTTTCTTTGATTTCACAACTTTAATTTTTGGAAAATGATCACTTGTACTAAATTTCTGTTTGTACAGTAATCGTAAATGCTAGGTGCAGACAAATAGGACATTCTAATGCAGTAATCCGCATTACAAAAGCTTTATCCGTTCTAAAGTTATGAAGGTCAGCATCGGTCGCCTTTTCTTGGCTCACCCTAACAAAATTGCCGAATTTTGCGGTTTCCGAAACTTTGGACCGTCGTATAATTGAATTGAGGTCATATTTTAAAAAACTGAAAAACGCATTTGAGGTTGCATCCATAAGATGCTTAGGCCGAAGTATGGAGCTTGGATATGGCACACTCATTGTGGGGCATGATGGAACTAGGGGCTCTCAAAAAGTGCGTTTTTCGCATGTTTTTGGTGCCCCACCAAGCACCACTTGCAGATAGAGGCGAAATGACAACAGGCACCCTATATGTTGCCCCTATGCCCCCAAAATTGTGAAAAAACCCCAAAGCTCTTACCGTTTTGGCTTTAGAGGGAGACATGAATTTTGGGAATAGGTTGACACTATCGCGTCACGTATGATGGGTCATAATTCACAATTCGTGTACAAAATATGATTAAACTACATATACAAATGTCATAGTATGCATCAGTACGCTATAACAATAACTGTACAATACATTCTCTGAAAATTTCGTTTGAGTTGAATTTTGAAGTCGGCATCGCTTTTTAATAATGAATAGAAAAAGTGGAGCCAGTGGCGCCGCGCAGTGAAGTATGACAGGGCCTTAAAAGTATCATTTAGGTCCATCAACCAGTGTTATTCAACGACTGTTTGGATTTTTCAGATACAACTGCAACAAAATCCTGCCACGTTAATACCTGGATCGAGAGGAACTCTGCAAAATGTGAGTGTTTTCTTATTCCACTAATCTGACACCTATTTATGTTGAATCGAAGATATTTTTGAGCATTAATGAGTCATTTCCGTGTAGTATAGTTCCTGTACAGAGAAAGATATGAGAGGAGATAAAAAGTATGGCGAACTCCTATAAAAATCACATCACACTTTGATACTTTGATGTGAACATCGTCCTAATGCATGCTAAAAAATGCATGTAACCTAACTCTAAGGTCAAAAATCATTCTGTACCATCAAATTTTTGACCAGATTTAGCATCTCAGATATTGGTCCCTCCCACTCATTTTCGTTCCCAAATCATATTCCAGTGAATAATTTTGTCGAACATCGACATGTCCAGAAGTAGGTTGGCAGTATGTGGTCTGAATACGAGCAATTTCAGCAGGGTTCATTTAAAAAATGTCAGTGGTGTCCATGGTCACATCAGCACAATGACCTGATGCATTAGTTTCAAGAAAAAACACTTCACTCTGGCATTTTCGCTTGGCATACATCATCCGGTCAGTATTTGGATGAAAATAAACTTTGGATGAATGTTCCCTTTCATAATAAAATCGATCGATACAAACCATCTGCATCAAGAATGTTTTGTCAACAATGTATTAGAAACTGGTCTTATGCCTTGACCTTGATGAACAGCCACAGTCCCGACCTTATCTGGGTTTCAGGGTCGTGCCAAAAAATCCAGATTTCAACGATAGTAAACTATCAATTACAAAAATTTTCTTCATCAAGGTAGTATTCATATATTAGTTCCAAATTGAAAATTCAAGCACCCATTTACAGGGCCTTTCTTAGGGTTTTAGCGGCCCTGGGCGGTTTAGTGGACCTCAGTCTTTCCAATAATTATTATACGCCGAGCTATATTTAGGTAGCAGATGATTCACTAATTTAAATACATCAGAATATCTAAAAACGACGCATAATTCCATTATTACAGGATTTTATTCATTAAAAATAACATATTTATGAACCGGTTGAATGACTACACCAAGTTTTCCAACTCTGTATATGTTCATGCATCATAAACGACATTACGGAACATACAACTAGTATGTAATTAAACTTCTGCACATAAAACCTTAATAGGGCGCCGGGGACAAAGTGTACAGCGCGGTTTTTCCAAATGAAATTCCCAGGCTTCGCAGGTCCTTTTTTCAGAACTTTTCAGATTTTTTTTGGAGCAAAATTCAAATTGCTACATAAATGGTAGAAATATATGTACCATACAAAGACATGAGCAATGTGCCGATGGTTTCAATCACCGCCAACAAACAAGATTCGATTCGTATTCATGCTAGAGTACACAAAAAGTTTGGCTATGGCTCATTGGAGAAATTTGGAATTTAAATAAATTTCTTAAGTTGGACAAACTAAAACTATGATTGCACAATAACTATAAATGTATGAACAAAAAACTCTTAGCCTATGCAGCATAAATGAAGCTACCGTGTAGAATTTTAATTACCGGTTCACAAATGTTTTCTACTTCCCCCTAAAATCGTGAACCAGACGGTCCAGAGCTAGGCAACTGGATGTCCTGAAAAAATTGCTTAGATGATTTCCTATCGACATTCGACAGGCTTGCTCATAATAACGAAAATGTGAGTTTCTCCTTACTCCAAAATGATGATTGCAAGCTATGATAAAGCATAGATTTATTTGAACTTCTTTGCTTAAACTGACTGTGCCGGTTGTGCATCTTATAACGTTGGCGCGTTGTACCATAGGAAAAATATTATGAGTACATCGCGACGTGCAAGCTCTAAGTGTCTAAGCCTATCAGCTCATTTATACTTGCCTTTTCCGACGGAACGTAACGGAACGGAATGCCATCGACGGAACGCAACCGAACGAAAGGAAATTTTCATTCCGTTCAGTTCGGTTGAAGATGACCGTCCTTCTTCTTCTGCGAAATTGAAGTTATCCTTTCCGACCGAAACTGAATTTTCAGGCTGAACGGTTTAAGATGTTGACGATCCGTTCGATTCCGTTCCGTCGGAAAAAAACAAGCCTAAATGGGCCTTGTCTTAGCCTAAACATAAGCCTAAACCAAATTCAGGCTTGAGCGTAATATCAAGGTGTAATAGCATCGAATCAACTTCGATAGTCCCATGCTATAACGTGGATAGACTCCAGGCACAGGAGTATCGGCTATACTTGGCTAAACAGGCTATTCTGAGGCGAGCATTAAGGTCACGAACAAGATCCAAATAGTGCTTCTCAAGACAAGCAGTAATGTTTTCCTTCCAAAATACAACAAATTTGGCACCAATAAATATGTTTTATTGAGATCTATTCAAAATCATGACACAAAAAGATTAACCTTCCTTTTTCATGGCGTTATTGGTGATTTAAAAAATTGGTCGACTTTCCCTGATTTTCTTTGCTGCCAAGGTATGGTTATGAGGCTTATACAAGCAAGGCTGACATAGCCGAGTGAATTACGCGCATGTCATTGTGGGCGCAGGTGTGCCTAGTGAAGAGTATCCCATTCCTTGAGGAGAATATGGAAAACGACTGGGTTCATCCACATGCCACAGCGGCCAGAAAAATCTCGAGGTGATTAATTAAACTTTAACTAACCATAACTTCATCAAGAATGGAAATAGGTTATTTTGTTTTCAAATAAATCTCAAGAAGAGGGCAGCATTCCCGATCTTTGTGACAATTCACTAATCGAATAGAATCAAACACCTGTATCGGTGAGTCAGAACTTTTTGCACGAGTTTCACCATCAACGCCGCATGATGATCGCCCTATATGTGTTTAAAAAATCAACGCATACATGCAGTAGACAAATCAAATACAATAAAGGCTAGACCTGGGGCCATCGAGATTTAAGCTCCAGCTGAGCTGCAACTCAAGCTGTGGCTAAAGTCTGTACGTTATACCAAGGTGCAATCCAGATGCAGCTTAACTTTACACACGGAGCATATCGGGAAAGTTAAGCTGCAGCTGAGCCGCATTCTAACGGCAATGGCATAACATACAAAGTTACAACTTAACCTGGCGCTAAGTTGTACTTTGATGGAGCCGGCTCCTGATCTCCTTTATAGGACTCAGAGTGCTGTACGAACCATCTTGCTCTAGCACGTTTACTTTTCATCGGTTGAGCTTTATAACCAGATGATGTATGATTCATCAAGCCTACAATGCCAGAGTGGAGTAATCGTCATGAGTTGCGCATCAGTGAGTTTTTTGTGATGCTGATACAGCTTTCTCTACATATTTTTGGGACGCAGTGTCTGAGAAGACCTTCACTATGACAAGTTGAAAATTTATTTTATCTGAAAATCAATTATGTTGTGTGGTTCTACATATTGAGTATCTTTTTCTTGCATGATTTTTGCATTTATCTTGCATGAAAAGTCCTAATTCTCGTAATTACAATATCGTAAAATTTGGAATTTTCCAATTTTGAAGCATTTAATGCTACGCACGAGTGATTCAGAATATAAAACGTAGAAAATACATAACCATATAGTAAAACATGCCGTATATGCAGGAGACAATATTCATTCTGTTGTAGTCAATAATCATCTTAGCGTACTACCGTACTTCTGGCAGCAAAATTTGGGTTGGAATATCAAAAATATACATGGCTTTGTCATGAGAAATCCTGTAATAAAAACGGTTTTTTTAATTTTCTAAATAATGTATGGTACCAATTTTACTATACAAGATTGACGTATTGGCATGCACTTTTTTATTAAAAATTATCATTTTCCCCTTAAAGAACAACTTTAGTGATCCGTCCAACTCCAATTAAACACAAAGGCGATAAATTTTAGTGTAAACTGTTGGCGGCTTATCTAAATACTACCGGATAGAACTTCGTGAAACTATCTTATTAACATAACAATAGGTATATAATGAGAGAAAATACACCGAACATTGCAAAATATCGTAAAATTCTGATTTTCAGTTTACTATTATACATTGAATTTAATATCAGATTCGTTATGAGCGTTGAAAAGTACTCCACATATCTTTTCCGAGGTATACTTTATTTTCAAGTTATCACAACAAAGCAAAATCCCCGCAGATATTGTGTGTTAAAACACAAAAATCGCGTAAAAAGTGCAAAGTGAAGGGTTAGAAAGTTTTTTCACACCTGAGTTTAGAGCATGGTTTTCTGCATGCTATAAGCATTTAGCTACAGAGGCACGTCTTGTCTGAGCAGCGATATTTCGAAACATGTATACAGACCGAAAATTCCAAAAAAAGTAAAATTTTCAAACTTTAGAGTACTGTAGCTATGCTAATTTTGACTTTTATGCGGAATGAATACTGTCACGATAAGCAGTGTGTAAAACTACTCCTAACTGCCTATTTTCAAATATTACTGATTTTAAACTTATCGTAGGTCAATGTGTAGCACAATGTCGAATCTTTCATAAATTGTGTCTTGGACTCTGAAAATACTTCAGGTACTTACAACTATGTTGGTATGATTCAGAGCGCCTTAGCTTTCTATGCTCAGCACGAATTCATTGCGATTTTTGCCTTTTCAGCAAGCAAGCCTACGCAATCTAGTTAGTGGAAATTCGCCAGGCAGAGTGAGTGGATATTAATTTGGTATTTTGTGAGGTTTGTTCCCCACAAAGCGACCATGAATCTATTATGTGATCTAATGCCACCTAATGGGCAATACCGTACTAGATGGAGCAGAAGTCATTTCATTTAGAATGATAGATGCAGCAGAAACCAAAAAGTACGTTAAATTTTGATGCGCAATTCTCTCTCGTGGAAAACTCTATACCATAAAAATGCTAATTTGTTTATGAAAATGGTAAAGGCTAGATATTCGAAAAAGCATCTTGCTTATGCATGTTCGATGTAAACAACGTCGATATCTGAATGTTAGTCGAGAAATTTTGACAGCATAACCAGGTTATTTAAGGAAATTTTCGGCTGTTCTGTTTGTCACTTACTAACGAAAAAATTCTTTGATCACGGTAATAAGCGTACTAATTTTTTCCGTATTGAACCGATTTTTGTGGGCTCGCTGCATCGATCATTTCAAAATTGAATCATAGGTGGCACTGTAGCGACAACGTATAATATACTTAGACCCCCAAAGTTGACCTACAGCCAAAACGGAAAAAGGTAGAACCTTAGGGTTTTTCATAATTTCGGGCCTAGGGACAAACTATGGGCTGCATGATCATTTAATCTCTAAAATATGTCCTCAATCCAATATTTACACCATGGCCTAAAGTCTCGGGGACTCCCAAAATTCTACAATTTTGTTATATAAAGCTGATAGCTTCAAAAAAAATTTTTTGCATAAAATTTTTTGCTATATGTTTTTAAGCATGATGCATTCATGTCCACAAGTCTGCAGGCACATGTAGTCGTAGATGGACCTAGTAGTAAGCCCTGTCACTTTGACCCTGGTTAAGGATAGGCGGAAAAAGTTGTCCTCCATCACGAAGTCACTTGACCACGACGGCGTTAGGGTAGAAGGGGCGGCAGCCGGGCTTGGCGCGGGGCCACAGGGTCATTTCAGCTGCCGGGTCACTTCCGTTATCAGGTCACTTCAGCCATCGAGTCACTTCTGCCATCAGGTCATTTCCGTCAGCGGGTCACTTCGGCCGCCAGGTCGTTTTAGTCACTGGTCATTTCTCCACCGGATCACTTCAGCCACCAGATCCCTTCCACTATTGGGTCACTTCCGCCACCGGGCCATTTCAGCCACAGTGCTACTTTACCATATCTGTTTTTAACATGAAATAAAAATCATAGGTTGCGCGGTAGTTCATAGGCCTAGAGCTTGTTTTCATCGAAATGCTTCTAAATAATGAAAGCGGTAAAGCAAGTAGTATTTCTTATTTTCATGATTTTCCGATAAACAGATTGTAATATTGGACTTGAAATTTGTGAGCGTACTCAACTAACCATTGACAATTTTTCGAGTTGAAAATCTTACCGTAAGAGCTCAATGTGAAAGATTTTGACGACAGTACTCGTCTGTATTAGTTGCACTTTGAAAGTTTTATAAAAAACAGGCTATAGTCGGACATCGGAGCTCCACCTAGCTGGACTGTACAGCCGTCTGCATGCGAGACGCAGACGGTTGCAAGTGAGACGCAGCTGACCTCAGGTGAGATGCAATTATCCGTAGGCGAGGCACATCCATCTGCGGGTAGGACGCAGTCGTCCGCGAAGGAGACGCATATATCCGCAAGTGAGATGCAGTTAGCCGCAAGCGAGACGCAGACATCCGCAGGCACACCGCAGCCGTCCGCAAGTGAGGCGCAGCCAATCGCTGGGGATCCGCAGTCGCCCACATCCGGGGCGCAGCTGTTCACAAGCGGGATGCAGCCATCCGCAGGCAACATGCATCTGCCCGCAAGTGACACGCAGCCGTCTGTATGCAAAATGCAGCTGTCTGCAAGCGAGATACAAACGTCTGTGAGTGAGACGCGACCGTCCGCGGGTAAGACGCAACCTTTCGCAAATGAGGCGCCGCCAGCTGCGGGTGGCACGCAGCTGTCTGCGTGCGAGATGCAGCCATCCGTGAGTGGGACACAGCTGCGCGCGAGGGAGACGCACCTACACGCAAGCGAGACACATCTACACGCAAGCGAGAAGCAGCTATCCGCAAGCAGCACGCAGCCGCCCGAAAGCAAGACGCAGGCGTCTGCAGCAAGATGCAGCCTTCTGCAAGCAAGAAGCAGTCAAATTATCTAATTAAAACTAGTCGGAGCAAAATCAACAGAACAAAAATATAGTAGATAGCGAAATGAAGACTAAAAGTAGTTTTTGACCATAGTTGACTTCGTGTACAACGTTTTTTAGTACTATGCAGTCTAAACATCTGCTAATTTTACTGAAGGTGAGAATTTCTACCTTTAATGTTATTTTTTATTGTTTTTCTGACGTGAAGATTGCCAAATTTAAAATTTCAATGTGCTCCAATGAAGGTTTTCATGCATCATCAAGGCCCATTAAAAGAAGGTGTACTACTTTATTGGAAATCGCCCCTATGGGGCGGAAAAAAGGGAATATACTTGCTTAGATAGTTGCCGAGCTAGAAAAAGGGATGGCCTAAGTGTTTGAGGACTTGGGTAAGAGTTTAAAAAATCGATTATTCCAATATTTAGTTTTCATTTCTTCTCATTAAAGAATTTTCTGTCTGCGGATAAGTATACTCGTATTCTGCAGCTGAGTGCATCAACACACCTTCCAGCCATGCATGTGCAGCTCCGAAATTTTAAGGACGATACAGGGAGTTGACCCTAGCTTTTTGAGACAAAAATACAATAATATTGGTCGAAAATTTGTTTCACATCCAACATTATTCAATTTCAAAGCTCTGGAGATGTATCCGCATGTCCCTTTCAGGCATATGTGCTCACAACTGTATTGAACTTTTTTACTAAATTTAACGTCAATAGAATAGGAATCGACTGTGGGAAGTTGACACATGACGTCCAACTCAGTTTTTTTAGTAAAAATCTACAGCACAAAGTCTTCTAAAGCCGCATTCATACCCACGATACGGCCACAGCCACGGCGACCGTGACCAATCAAACTGCAAACTGACGTTAAATATGATTGGTTGCACGTAAGTGCACTGAAATTAGATTGGCCGTGCTGTGAAGTGTGAATGCGGCTTTAGAACTAAATTAATTGTGTGGAACAATTCTAAGTATTAAACTTTTGAAGATAGGAAAATCTGCAACTGAGTCAAAGTAATATAGGCTAGGGGTGTGCGCGAAATTGAAAACCTTGTCCGCTTTCGGCCGGCATTACCTCAAACCAATTCTACTCCCCCTGCTGACCTAGGGCCGGTTTCATCAAAGAGGCTTAAGCTCCAGCTGAGCCGCAGCTCAACTTTCTCGATATGTTTTGTGCGCATGAGTAGAACAACACCTGAGCTGCAGCCTAACAGAAACGGTAAAAGTATAGAGTTAAGCTACAGCTTAAGCTGCAGCTCAGCTGAAGTTTAAGTCTCTGTGATGAAACCGGCCCCTGATCTTCCAGTCCCACAGGATAATATAATTTTTTATATCCCACTCTGTGTCTTATAAAATCATATCAAGATCTTACATTTTCTTGAGCTAAAATCTTCTTAATTTTGATTAATAATCTTACGGGTTATAAGCTTTTATGTTTTTCTTGCATCTTGTAAGTTTTTTCTTCACTATGCAAGATCTTGAAAGAAAAATTTCCAACTTATAGATCAGAATGTATATTGTAAGACATTTCAAGATACAACCTAATCTTACAAGAAATCGTATAAAATAACATATCGTCTCGAAAGATATCTTGTAAGATATATACAATCAGCTCCACTTGAAAGATGTAGGAAAATCTTACAAGGTCTATCTGAGATTATCCAAGATTCATCGAGGTTTCACAAGATATCTTGCTGAATCATGCATAGTTTTGAAAGAAATCTTATAAGATAGACTGTTCTAAAACATCTTGTAAGATTCATCAAGCAATGTTCGGAATATTCTACATGAAATTGCATGTACAGGCAGTATCATTGAGGCTTTCGACTTCAAAATTGCATTTTCGCACAACAAGGCAGAAACGGTTAGTCATGGCATGGGAAAGTGTAAAACAAAGCGTATGAAAAGAAAAGCATCTGCAATCTATGCAGCATTCTTTCAAGTGAAAAACCGTTCAGTCATTTTTTCTGATCAAATTGATATTTTTACGTCCCTTGATATTTATTTTCCTTTGCATCAACCATTCTTTTTTCAATCCATAACCTTTCCTTCCACATATGGTATAGCAATGGCATACTATCGGCTCCCTCTTAATTGGCAATGCAGCCACGAAATTTGGGTACTGTACCTTTACTTTTCGACTTTCATAATAAATCTGTCTTAAGAGAAATAATAAGACATGCTTTGGTCGTTCAACTGCTTTAAACGCGGTCTTTGGTGTATGAATCTGAGACATGATAAAAATATCGTTGCGTTAAAAAGTGCTAACCACGCCCCCTTTACTAACCGCCTATATGCTTAGCGGTTGCTGTGAAAAGTACGGGTCCCCCCTTCTAGAGTTATGCCTACCCTTTCGGGCTAAACCATGAGTGACATGGGACTTAAAATTTGTGCACTTACTCAACTATATAATAGATTTTTAAGCCTCTTTCTGAAGAAAAGTCTCCTAAGTTCAGAGTTTTTTATCCTGCATGCTAGAAGGATTTTGATGAGTCAAACTTCTTAGTTTCTTCACAGGAATTCCATTGTTATCGTACTTTCAATTTGAACGTTTAGCTGCTAATAAATTCTATTCTCGGGACTTAAATAAATCCATAGGTCTCATGGCCACACATTTTTTGCTCAAGATTTATTCATAAATGCTGTAGTCGACTCAATGAAGGGGGTGTAGTCAATTGTGCCTTTTTCGTTTGCACTTTTGCCAATTGCGCCAATCCAATTGCGCCACCCATTATTCATATGCGCCATCACTAAATGCGCATTGTTCATTTGCGCCGTGACTCTTATTGGGCTGTGGAATAACGCACACATAATGCAGATATGATGATCAACCAGCATGGGCAAAAACCTACAGTATTGCAACTTATGTGACAGCAGCCATACAGACAATAGTCACAAAGCCAGAGTTGTAAATTATCATCATTCTGTAATTTTTTTCGGATTTTGAAAACATTCTGCATTACTGGAATAAATAGATGATAATCTACATCTTGTAATCTTTTTCACGGAATTTTCAGCTATGCAAAAAGCTAAACCTGCTTGCAGCTTTGATGGCTTCATTTATCGATCAGTTGCCCTATTTAGAGAGATGAGAAAATAGAGCTGTGTAAAGAAAGGATGCTCTCGTAGAAATATTTCTTTTCTCATTTCAAAAATTATCATTACATGAATTTTCAGATTTCATCACTTTGACCCGTTGACTCAAGTGAAATTTAGAAAAATATTTAATACCCTGTTTCTGAAGAGTTACAAATTCGCAGGACGATGAAAAGAAGTCTGAGAAAATGGAGAAATGAAAAAATTTGTATTTTTGCACAGAAATTTTGTATTTTTTTAAATTTTTGTCCATTGTCACCTTTCTATGTATTTACAGATGCATCAGGCGGTGCATTCTCAAAGAGCGCATATGCGCCTGGCGCATCATACACATGGCGCAAATGCATGCGCGTATAACAATGGCGCATACGAAAATCGGCGCAATTGGCTAGGGCGCAAATGGGGAAGGCAGTTGAAATCGGCGCATGTGGTTACAAACCCAATGAAAGAGATGCGTGCTTTGCAGGTTTATCATTTACATGAGCTTCTTTTGTGAGGTACTATAGCATGACTTAATTTTATGAGCATTTTCGTCAATTTCTTTGACGGAAGTTTCTAATTGCTTTACTTTAGATTTCCCTCTGTTTTTCAGGGTTATTCAAACCCTCCAGAAGAAATTACTAGATTACTTCAAGTTATATGAAAAATGGAACTAAAAATAGCAACCTCAAAAGAAACAGAAAAAACAGCATGATGAAGCACATAACAATCACTCCTGAGGTCTTTCCAGAGAAGTTGCATGATTTCATAAGATGGAATACAAGAATTCTGGCAAGCACACCAAATTTCAGGACAGAATACTTAGAAGTTATCCTATAAGAGCTCATAAGATCTTATTTATCACTTAGAAGAGCGATTTTTTGGTTTCACATTGGCTTCATTGATAAGTTCATGAAAACTTAAAGATGTTTTTGGTCCCAAAAGTCTTGTGGCATATTTACGAGGTTTTCGAAGTGTGTAAGCGATTTTGGCAACAATTTCACTCCGTTAGTTCCAAGATCACATAGTACTGTAGTTCGATTTGATGAAGAGCAAATGCTCAGATATAAAGTCTGATAGAAATTGCGTAGTATGATAGAAATTGCGTATTCCACGTCCTTCAGCCTGGAACAAGTGTGAAAGTTTCTGTTAAGTTCATGAATATGGTATGGCTTTTGCAAAGTTGTATGCTTTGAAAGCTATGGAGAAAAATGCACAAAAAAATAAAAATTCACGATGAGGAAATATATGACTGCTTTTTGGATCTGTGAGGATATGAATTAAACCACTTAACACAACGCCATCATTTTTGGAGGAATTGCGCAGCATCTGAAAATGTTTTCACGCGTTCATAATCATCAATTTTATGCAAAGTCATTTTATCTTTGGAATATGAATGATTCAAATGAAAAACCGTTCTTTGCCAGAATTGTATAGCATCTGAAAATATTTTCAAGTGTTAAAAAATTTCGTCAATCTTGCGCCAATTCAAACTTTTCAGTCACAACCTCCAACAGCAGGTGGTACAATTGTGGTGAATCCAAGTGGAAGTCAAATTGTGACGGGATTTCTTATTCCAGATCATTGAACGCTACAAGTCAGAGAAGCCCACTATTCTGAAATTATGTTTTTGAACAAATGAATCATAAGACTAGACCACTCAACCTGTTATGGAGAAATTGATCTTCTCTTTTCAGAACTGTCACATTAACTGAAATGGGGAGCCATGTCACATTAAGTAGATTGGTGATCAGTCACATTGATGGAAAAACCCATACCATATCCCATAGGACATATGGCCATGACACTATAGGTGACATGCTGTGACCCCGTTGGGTGGCTCCGTTTATATATTCAGTTCGGGAACCTAACCCAGCTGGTACTACCACAGGTAAACCTATGGTGCACCTCAGCCTTGTCCTTGGGTTCTGCTGTAGAATAATGGACAATGCAGCCGGGTCAGGGGTGCCAATCCCTAGTCCTCATTCACTGAGAATGAGGGACGATGCCATTCGCGGAAGGGCGTACTGTAGGGGACCCGATTGTTGACCTAAAGCTCCTTATTGGCCCTGACCTTAAGGGTCTGAGGGCTTTCTCAACTGAGGGTACTTCCAAGGGAAACTAGCTTAAGGAGGATTCCCACAAATATACCCTCAACAGTAATAACCCCTGAGAAGACTCACTAAATCCTCTTCTCAAAGTACTCGGCGCTGGGCGACAGGTTCTGGGGTCAAAGCGGGGGTCCTATGGATGGCGGTGAGCGGGTACGGGAATCTGGAGCAATTTGATGTAGAAGGGAATGCGGCTGCGGGTCGGCAGGTGGAGGTATCAAGCGTTTCCCCGGGGAGGACGACGGGGGTTCTTGATCAACGGCGACGGGGGTGAACTCCTTCAATCGGGTTACTGTAGCGGGCCATGTAAGGAAGACCGAAGGCGAGGGTATGCAAATTTATTCGAGAAGCAGCGAATGCAGTTGAAATATGTAAATTAATATAATAAAGGCGACAAACAGCAAATGCGAGATGCAGGCTAAAAGATGCAACAACGATTAGGCCCAAAAAATGAGTGTCAAACTAACAAAACATGCCCTTTTAAAGGGCTCCATAAACTACAGTATGCCTTGGGCGGAGTTAACACTCCCCCAAGCTAACTTCTGCAGCGGAAATCGCTGCAGAACACATAGACATAGACACATAACACATAGACATTTTCCAGTTCACAACGTTAAGCATTGGGGCGAGTTTTCACTTTCCATGCTTAACATAGGAACGTCAACTAGTGAGAATTTCAAACTAGTCGTTTCACGTTGCGAAACATCGCTAGTTTTTACTGATAAGAGGTGCACGTTGTGCTCCAATTACAGCGATGAGCTCGGACAGCTTATCTCTAATGGAAATTCTTGACTAGCAGGTACATACCGTAGTCTACGTGTATAACAAAATAATAAATCCAAACGGAAATAGAATGTGGGCAAATGAAACAGAAACGAAACATGAAAAGTACACACAAAAATTGCATGTAAAAATTATAAAAACGAAACGTAAAGTTGATGTAAATTACTGTAACACAAAACGTAACAAAAAACATAACAAAAAGTTGTGATTTGAATCATGTGACATTCAACGGAATTCGTCGGCACGTGACAGAACCATTTGTTAATAGGCGGAATGCTAAATGGAATGGTTTAGGTTGTGAGTGAATGATGATTACCATTTGTTAATAATTTCTTCCTCTTGCATCACTAAAGTCAAATGGAGTTGACGATAGAACGTTCATGATCATTCAATTTATGAATTTTTTGTTTCAGCAACAAAGTCCAGGGATGGTTAATGGCAGGTTTATAGGTCCATCGGTGAGTCATTTATTACAAGTTACTCTACACAAAGGTTGTTATGCAGACGGGAAATTCATTTGTGCAAGTCCTGACAAGCTAGAAGTGACTACTCTAGATGTCGACGACAATCATGACTCCTCTCTAAATGTATGCCATAATTTTAGTGACCTTCCAGATAGTCTGTGGATGGTGCAAAATGTCAGGAGTGGTGCTTCTGAAGCAGGGTTTTATCCTAATGTTGTGAAAACTTATCCTTTCATACTATTGAGTTGAACCTTTGTGTCAGTTATCCAAGGACCAGCTTGCCTAAAAATTCTAGTGCACGGGTTTTGCTACCTTATGCCAGGAGCTATACTCATCCATAGTGAACCACTGCTTATTGAAGTAAATTTGTACCCTATTTCAAGAAGGAGCCTCATCTAGTTTTTGCTGTGTAAGCTTAATATTGAAGTGTGATTTTCTAAGCTACAATCTCTAATTTCGGCAATCATGACCAATTGTAATGTCTCCAAGAAAATTCACAGTTTTCTAACAATTTCGATACTTTTCCGATTGTATACTGTGGTGGAAGACTGACATTAATTAGTCAAATCAAATAAGTTTTTTTTTTTATTCAGAACCGAACTCTTCAAAAACAATTTTAAAATTCATATGTTAGAAACCACAATTTTAACTACTCTGATTACTTCATGGCAGCATCTGCAGGCGGTCCGTTTTTCTGGATTACCCATCTTAAATCTGTTTTTCTTGCAATGCTTCTAAATAGCGAAAGTCGAAAGCAAGTAGTGTTTCAGATTTTCACGATTTGCTGATGAACAATATATCGCACAGGACTGGAAACTTGTCAGCACACTGACCTAACCTCTGGCGATATTTCGAGCAAAAAATTTTACAGAAAGAGCTCTGTGTAAACGATTTTGACAACAGTACGGATTTGTGTCACTTTTCTATTTGGAAGCATTTTATAAAAACAGACTATAGTTCACTGAATAAAAGCAGTTGTGAAAACGTCCGTTTGTTTCAGGCTTCTTTTGTAGTCGACAAATGAAATGATTTTGAATGCCGATGAAAATTTTGACAAAGGTTTATTCGACATAAAAATTTTCGGGTGAACATTGTACATACGTTTTTTTATGCTTTTTGGAGACTGAAAAAATTCTTATTTGACGCTCCCCATCAAATTTTATCGACATTATGCTCCGACGAGAGAATATCTTCGGCTGTAAATTCCAAATAGTTACATGTTATAGTGCATAGTATATTCGATTGCCTATAGACAAGCTATACTCCATTCGTGAAATGATCGATGCAGCAAAATTATTACTCAAAATTATGGAAGATTCGTTGACTCTATCCCGTAAATTTTTCCAGCATGATATTCCATGATGATCACTCTTTTCAGCCACTTCAAGATTATCAAAATTTATTTTCTGACCTCTAGAAACGCTGCGTTTGCCGAAATTCCGACCAATGCATCCATCATTTCAGAATCAAGGGAGTATAGTAATCTTGAATTAATATTTTTTTGAGTAACACTGGGGTGCTGTGTAAATTGCTCTGACTTTTGATTTCATACAAAGAAAGTGCAACAGTCCCAAGTGGCCCACTACACTATACTAAAAAATTAAATCCTTTCGTCCGAATTCACAGAAGTCCCATAGAAAACTCCCTAAGCCTCCTACATAGGCCGTATTATACTTAAATTTGCATAACTGCGGTCTACAGCGACACCTGATCACAGGCATGGGAAAAGGTTGAAAAATAGTGAGACATACATTAGATAGATAATTTTGAGCAATATAATAATGTCTGTTAGAAGAGTTCATCTCTAACGCAATGTAAAATACATAACTATGAACCTCGATGAAGTTTCGAAAAGTTATTTCCAGGGCAAAGTTCAACATCAGGGTGGCCACATAGAAAACCCATTATCGGATAGCGAACTGAAAGTAAGTAAAGATGAATAGGTGAACATCAAAAATTTTGGAGAACTCGCTCCTGCACTCGTCCGACTTTTTACTTTTGATGCTAAAAAGCGCCTTTTCTGCTGATTATTTTTTGAGAGTGACGAAGAAGGCTGGGCCCAAATCCAAAACGCAGAAAATATCGATTTAACAATAAATAGCCCGATAGATATTTTAAAATTTTTTTATTTCAGAATTTAACTGGAAAAATTAACATCGCAGAAGTTACGGTAGGTGAATAATTTGTATGTTTTAATGAAGAGTGGAGAGAAGCCTTCAGGTATAGGGAGAGCATTGACTAAGATTGGTGCCACTAGTCAGTAGAACTTACCAATCCTGTAAAGAATAATGCTGCGTTAGCATTCGTATCCTGTAAAGAATAATGCTGCGTTAGCATTCGTATGGCACTGGCTGAAATATTGCTAGACTGCATCACTAATACAAGATTGCTGCTGAAGCAGGAATACCGTTCCCAAGAGTCCCGAGTCAGCTTCAGTGTGCGCCAGACATACACGGCAAGAATGTTCCAGGGGAGGATCGTCGGACTTTTTATCGGGGTGGGGGGTGGGGGATGGGTGATCGAAAAACAAAACAAGGTTCACTAGTATTTTTTTCATACAATTCATAAAATTCATACAAAAACTGTCTTGGAAAAAGTTCATGGGACGACTTTTTGTTTGACGATTTTTTGGGGGGGGGGGGCAGGTGAGGTGTCCAGGGTCTCAGGTAGGACGGTTTACCCCTGCGCTGTATTTCTGTGACCAAAAGGCAAATTCTTTTATTCGTATTTTTCGGTTTTTCAGGATGAACTGATCAGACAACATTTCAATTTGTCGGCTACGGCCAGAATTTGTACGTCGTCGGGATATGTGTATGGTTATTCGATAGTTGATAAATCGTGCATAGATGAAAGTAAATATCAGCGAACCGACTTAAGTAACAAACCATTGCTCTTTCTTTTATTTATGAATTTTTTATTTATTATGAAAATAGATGTCAAACGCCGAACCGAAAAGGATATTCATTTCATCTGAAAGTTCAAACTCGCTTAGTTACAGTAAGATAAAGATTGAAAACTTTTGATTTTTTCGATTTTTAACGCATGACTTTCAACTCTTGAGGGTTTAGGTGCATCAGACATTGTGTTCTGTAATTTTACCCCGTGTTGGGCGAATGAATGGGCTACAATTTATTCTATGATTAATGAGTGCAACGTACGTGTTAGGAATAAAGCAATGATCGAAACATTAAATTTTGAGAGCGAAAATTTTCTTTTTTCTACAAAAGTCACCATATCTACTGCTGAAGATCAGGAGCACCGAAAATTTACTATAGAGCTATGAATGACCCGACTTCATACGACCCGCATGTGCAAATGGAAAGTGATTCATTCCAAATCAATAGCTTCGGGAGCTCATTATGCTTTATTTTTCTGTTCATGTCCACACACATCATCTAACTTGAAACATAAAAATTCGAGTCAAGTATTGAAAATTAAAATTTACCGGTTAAAACAATTAGCAGTTTTTTAGTAGACTTACACTTCAGCAGTACATGAACTTTTGACTTTTTTGTAGGCAACTAGCAGACATTGTGAGGGAAATTTACGGTCTTTTTGAGCGTTAGCAGTACATACAGTCATGTAGCCAGCTTTTGCTCTTTTTTTACCGTCTCATTTTTGACATTTTAAAACTTCCTGAAAAATATGCAAAATCCGGAAAACATTGTCGTACCACATTATAGAACATTGTATTCTGTATCAAATGGACATCGATAATACAGTTACATTATGTCTAGGCCGATACATCTCAAGTCTTGTAAATACAGAGAAAAATATTAAAAAATGCAAAAATTCCAAACTTTGGGATACTGTAGCCCTGCGCACTTTATTTTTTATGAGTTAGGGAATTATCTTAATATTCTGCATTCAAAACTTGTCCTAATTTCTTATTTTTGAAATCCATCAGGCTGTAATATAGTTTAAAAAATTAGAAGTTGGCGTTTAAACTCCAAGTCGTGCGACTCTTAGTGGTGCATGAATCTGCGTAAATTCTTGTTAGTAGAAAGAAGACATCGTAAAGTCTCTATTATATTCAGAAATTTTTGGTGCTTCTGAGCTTTAGCAATAGATATGGCGATTTTTGTAAAAAAATGTCAATTTTCGCTTTCTAAATTTAATGTTTCCGAGCATCACTGTATTCCTAATGCGCACTTTAAACTCATAAATCCTACAGGAAATTGTAGCCCATTCATTCGCCTAATATCAATTAAATTTACAAAACAAGATGTCTGATGTACCTGAACCTGGAGAAGTTGAAAGAAATGTAAGTCAAAAATCGGAAAAATCGATAACTTTGAACTTTTGTCTTTCTGTAGGTGTGCGAGTTTTGATTTTCAGACAAAATGAATATCATTTGTGTCCCTAACGCATCAAGTTACACGAAATGTGTGATAATTTCTAGGTATAGTTATTTATCACTACTAAGTTGAATCCTACCAGAAATCGTGTCTTAACGGCTTGAAACAAACTCTTCGCAAGGTATGGAGGCAGTTACCTTTGTTAAAAGTACTGGCCGCTATAGAGCTCTGATCAACATGACTCAAGCAATGTGTGCAAGCCAATGATTGGCCATTTCAACTGATATTGCGGGGACTTGTACTGCAATAATCGCAGTTCATTTAAATATAATGCAAATTAAACTCATAAAAACTAAGAAGGTTCGGAAAATTTTTCATTTCTGAAATTTGTAGGCCGATTAGTTGTAATTATCATAAAGAAGCGTATATAAACATTCAAAATTTCCCCATAAAAGACACCACCATATTTGTAACCAGAATGTAAAGGTCTCAAACTTAAGTCGCCTTTTCTTCTAACTATATGACGCACTATCAAGATCAACTGTAATCGAGATGGAGGACTAATTTTCTGCAATATAGTCATATAAATTTTTCGACAAGGTATCGAAACCGTACGGATTCCATCTTTTCATGTTCTTGATACGAATATTATCCAGAAACATGGTGGTCCAACAAGTTCGAGCTTCTCCAGTTCCAAACTCTAACACATTATGTTTGTTCTGACTCTGATAAGATCCTTCTAAATACTATAGTCTGTTTTTTATAAGATGCTTCCAAATAGAAAAGTGACACAAATCAGTACTGTCGTCAAGAGCTTTTACCGTAAAATTTTTGCTCAAAAAATTGTTAAAGCTGAGCTCACTAAGCTCAGAAATTTACAGACCTATAGCCTGTTTTCTATAAAATGCTTCCAAATAGAAAAGTGACACAAGTCAGTACTGTCGTCAAAATCGCTTACATAGGGCTCTTGCTATGAAATTTTTCACTCTAAAAATTGTTAAAGGTTTGACAAGTATGCCCACAAATCTCCAGTCCTACATGATATATTGTTTACCATAAAATCGTGGAAAACTGAAATAATACTTGCTTTCCACTTTCCTTATTTAGAAGCTTTTCACAAAAAACAGACTAAAAAAAATTGTTAAAGGTATATGATATATTGTTCATATATGATATATTGTTCATTAGAAAATCGTGAAAATCTGAAATACTACTTGCTTTCCACTTTTATTATTTAGAAGCATTCAAGAAAAACAGACTATACACATCATGCAGCTGGTTTAAATATTATGAGTAAAGAGTCAAGTAATGAGGCGTGAAAACGTTTAATCAATAGTCCAGCCTAAGACGCTGAAAGTCTGATTTGCTGAAATGATTTGATTTTTTCATTGAATTGGGAGCCGGTTTCACCAAAGCGACTTAAGCTCCAGGTGAACTGCAGCTTAACTCTATATGTTATACCATTGTCGTTAAGCTGCAGCTCAGCTGTAACTTAACTCGTACACAAAAAATGTCGAGAGAGTTATGCTACAGCTGAGCTGCATCTGAGCTGCACCTTGATGGGAATGCTATAAAATATTGAGTTAAGTTACAGCTTAAGCTGCAGCTTAACTTTCCCGATATGTTTTGTGTACGAGTTAAGCTGCAGCTGAGCTGCACCTTAAATTTTCGAATAAAGAAATGTTTCCATGGCACATTGCGCGGATTTTACCCAAAAACTTTTCGTTCGATTATCGACTTTTTTAATCGACTAGAAAAAATTTCGCTTTTTGTTCGAACTTCACCGATACTGGCAACTCGTGGATGAGCTTTTTGGCACCTCGTTAGTTCGTTCGTCTTTTGGTCACCTGTGTTATGGTGATTTTTTCGGTCTTCAATATTTTTCATCCTTATGTTATGTCTTCCGATCCAGAAAAAAGCGAGGTTGTAAATGGACTGATCCGCAAACCAAATTATTGAGCGAATTATGTTTATCACATCGATCAGTTTTGGAAGCTAGTCAAAAAAACGGAAAAAGCGTGCTTGGGAAGAAATTACTTCCTCATTAAATGTGCTCTTTCCTGAAGCAGTGCGTGACGTCAAAGACTCGGCTAAAGAATGGTCCAATTTGAAAAGTTCGACTAAAAAAGTGACGCATGATCAAAAGAAGTGGGCGTCAGCAACCAGCGGCGGATCACGACCTCCTGCCATACCCGAAACTCTAGCGATTTATAGTTTAACAAACTTCCAAAACTGCCTACGCAAGCTACTGGCAATTTTCCAAAAATAGCGAAATTTTTTCTGGTCAATAAACCACTATTAACGACTGTAAAAAATCGATAATCGAACAATAAGTTCCGGATAAAATTCGGGTAATGCGCCATGGAAACATTTTCTTCACGCGAAAAGTTAAGATGCAGATCAGCTGCAGCTTAACTCTTACTCAAAACATATCGAGAAAGTCAAGCTGCAGCTTAAGTTGTAGCTTAATTGTATGTGTTATAGAATTGCCGTTAAGGTGCAGCTCAGCTGTAGCTTAACTTTCTCGACATGTTTTGTGTACGAGTTAAGCTACAGATGAGGTGCACATTACATAGCTCGCAGCTTTCGCAGCATCCTCTATTTCGCAGCAGTATAATGCAAATTTTCATTCGTTTCATCTTGATGACGCCAAAGCTCAAGTTCAATCATAGCAGAAAACAATGATAGTTTTTCCACTCAGCAGGCAATTGAAAGTGTGTTTGATAAAGCTACTTTAAGATTAAGATTAAGAATACGCATTATTCACCTTAATTTTCCCTATCTACGACGATCCGAATGACACACGTTTCCTAGAATTCTGTCGAAAAACATGTGATTCCCCTTAGAAAGCTCTGTTTTAGTATCCGCAGAACCCTTGACAGTGGTAGACTTTGTAACAGTGTTTCCTTATTTTCGCGTATTTGACATGATGTACCATTTTAGCGGTTCGCTCTCCAAGCTACTACTGCTACTATCACTACAACTGCTGTGGCCGTTACAGGTGCATGAAACTCATTGACGATACCTTGGCACGTTGCTGTTTCGACGCCACCTTTTTCCAGCAAGGTCATTTCGATTACTGCAACGACGACAGCCATTGCAATACGGCAATCGGGTTCAAATGTCACCAAAAGACCTACACATGCATTCATGAATATCTGCTGACGCCAGGAAACTTCGAGTAAGGGATCTATAACAATAACCACAGTATTCCAAACATAAAGTTTTATACATTCGAAAAGTGCATTCAATTCTCAATTGATTAATCAACTTAAATAACTTATAGTCCTATTTTTGATCTGTATAGAAACTAGAATGCAATGGCATTGATGCTGCCGAATTTCCACGAAAATCAGTTCTACATTTTCCATGTTTTGAATTATTTTAGGTCGACTTCTCGACTTTCTTCATGAGTATCTTGATGTGAAATTAATTCATTTTTATGTCAATCATATATTTAGCTCATTTTTAACTGGTCCGCTAGAACTGAATTTTAGCAAACATGGCTGACCAACATTTGAATTGAAAAATGAGACGTTGCTCTTAAAAACCCACTTTTTCTCTGAATTTTCATCATCAATAGGTTTGCATTTGGCTATTGTCATAAATTATCGAAGATGACCGTCCTATTCCACAACGAATGCACTCTCAGAATTTATATAAGTTAAGCTTTAAATAAAGTGTTTATCACTGTATACGAAAATTCCTATACGAAAATTAATTACACTCTGTAAAAGATACAATCTTCAAAAAAGTTACACCTCTTCACTGAGTGAATGTGATTTTCACTAATGTGCACACATCCGCGTAAGGAGATGTTGATGATTTTACCTCACCCAGAAAGTGTCCCAGACCACCGAAAAAGGTCGTTAACCCCACCCAAGTAGTCACTTTTCAAGGCGAGATTTTTTCATCTAAAAACGCAATAAGTTGGACATCAAACAATAGATCTCGTTGAGCTGGAATCACTGGCCCAGCCCAGAAAATGAGCCACGGAAAGAAAAAAGATTCTCTCAAAAATAATAAGCAACCCGCGTACACGTGAGATCTAGTCCTAACCGCTACATGTAGCACTTAGGACTACATATTGAAAAAATGTTGACATACAATGCATATTATACGCTTGATTTTTTTTGCGTCCCGAGACTAATGAAAATGAATAATAAAAATCTAGAGGTTGATAAATGTATATTTTGATTCCGTTATCTGGAGACGATTTGCAGTACTGTAAATACCCGTGTATAAGCCCCACTCGTGTATAAGCACCACCCTATTTTTTGGGTCGATTTTGAGAGTAGTCTGTTTCTGTGTATAAGCACCACTAAGAAATAAATATGAGTCTGATTTCCGTGCATAGGCAAATTTTATAAGAAGTTGGTATATTTCAAACGTATTCATCGATTCGTCTTACTGAATTCAGTCAGTTCAATTTTTCTCTCACATTTTCACTGTTTTTACCATTTTAATGGTGGAAAGAAACTCATATACTAATAAATTTAAACTTACAGCTTTAAACTTTAATTTAAACAGGGTAAATCACAGTTGTTGAAATTTTATACAATGTTAGTATATTGATCTCTACAGCTTACCATATGTGGCTAGTATTTCCTGCGCAAGTAAAACTTCGTTATGGCTTGTGAATTTGATGAAAAACGCTACTTGTATTCGTGTATAAGAATCACTAAAGTTTACCTCTTCGAAACAGGGTGCTTGTACACGGGTTCTGTTTCCATGTATGAGCACCACTCCTATTTTTTCGACAATTTTTTGTGAAAAAAAAGTATCGTACACGAATATTTTCGGTATAAGATATGGTGCCGAACACACAGTTGACCGTTATTGCCAGGGAATATCTCTTGCAAGTCCGAATTCTCACACTTCAGTTGTTACTGAGAATTATTCAGGCAACTTCTTATAGCAGTCGCTGATGAATCTATGGATGAAAGTGAGGCGGCGATTTCAGAATATAGTCACAGAATCAGAAACAGGCCTGGATCATTGGCCGTCGCTACCTCTAGTAGACCGCCTTTTCACCGGTATATGCCCAGTAGGCTCTTGGCACTTGGGACAGTCAAAACGACGCTGCCCATACCAAGCAGCTATCCACGCGAGGATGAAACTATTTACTAAATGAAAAAACTACGACGGGGCAGCTCTGCCGTCTGGATCATAAAAAATTTAATTTTACCGTCTTACACACGACTAGCCGTACAGTGAACACCACTTGATTTCCCAATCATACGGAAATCTTGGATCTTGGGGCTAGCCATAGGGATCCCACCTTTCAACAATGAAAACTGAAAAATATCCATTCTTATAGAGATTGTTCGAACAGAAAATCGTCAAAGGTGTCGATTTTATCTTCGCTTCACACTATAAATAAGAATTTTTATGTTTCTTACTCCACTCACTAGATTTTAGCCAACACACGATACGACCGGGAAAAAACCGATCAAGCCTCCGAACTATGTGTTATGCCTATGCTCTAATATAATTGTCTTTTATGGTACTATGAATCATAACCGATCTTTGAGCAGAAAGTACTAAGTGGAAAAGTCAACCAACCTAAAGAAGTTTTCAAAAAAATTTTGGATAATGGCTGATTTCTTATTACGGGTTAGTGGTTTCTAGGAAAACGACCACAATAAAGGATATAAATAGTAGAAATACCTTACAGAAGTCATGTCCACAACGTCGTAGTCACATGGTCATCTGAGTTATGATGCATACAATGAATATACACAACTCTGACCTTTCCTGATCAAAAGTGCTTGCAGAGAACATTAGATATCACCAATGATCCAAATGGCTATTAGTTCAATTCTGAATATTTTTCGACGTAATATCAGCGGCTACTGCTCATTCGGGTCACTTGTGCATGATCTTTTGATATAAACATTTTTTTAGTCGCACATTATCAATATAATCTTCAATCATCACGTAGACGGTCCAAACAACATCAGAATTCTTTTACTTAAAATAGTCATTTGATCCACTACATCACAAGGTCCAGATGCCAGGTAAATTTTCCACGATATCGTGAAACAGCATGTAACTATTGCGGATCCATTTTTATGATTTTTTGCTCTACTAATTTGACTCATTCGGCACTTGTTTTGAACGTCGTTAAGAGAAGTTGAATCCAGCGGGATAAGAATCAATGTTTAATCATGCTCGTTCATGCAATTTTCATTTCGTTTTCAGACATGAATATGATCCTGGTCTCAACCCGGGCCGACCTGGAGATGATCCGGAAAAGAATAATAGAGGAACAGGATAAAATTTGGTGGACATTCGTAATAGTGGATTAATTCCAGAAAGAACCGAAGTTATATGCTTTGTTCTAGTATAATTGCAGGAATAAAATTGAGGTTGAAAGTTTTTGTGTTGCTTATTTACACATTTGCAAGCATTATTAATTGGCACCTTCTGAGGTTACGACCTTATTTTTATCATATTTGCAAATAATAAAATTTTGAAAGGAAGTACAATTTTGCATTTGTATTATCGCTGAACAAACGCACGTTTTGGAATTCGAAATTCATGCAACTATCTTCTGAGCTGAATTTTATTCTACAGTAAAAGCGTGTAGCATTTGTTTCATTCGTCGTTTTACTTTATAATGTAATATGAAAATTTTTAAATTAGCTCAGATTTTCGTTAATGCAATCAGATTTTTCTCTGATCCGTTTTCGTGGCGCTGCTGATCAGCAAATTGTCGGGGATGGACATAGTCTATCTCCAGGTTGCGAAGAAATAGCCAAAAGTCAACACGAATTGTGTCGACGCCGATTTGCATAGACACCGTGCATAAAAGTGCCGGTTGTCTGTTTTTGGTCATTCGTGATTTTGCTGCCTTTATTTTTATTAAAGAAATCGGCGGCCACATGGCCAATTATTTATAATAATATTGTATTATTATTTTGTGGAGTATTTCTGCCAAAATACAACGTCCCTCGGCCAGACATTTATTCGACATCTCCCAGGGGAGGGAACACAGGTTAGACCCCGGATTTCTGGAGTGCCACCCAGCATGCAAGTCTACATTTGCGACTCAATTCTCGGCCTGTCTTCTCGGTTTGTCCCTGATCGGAAGTTACTTGAGCTCAGAGAGTTGTTTGATCTTCTGCAGTTCTTTGGAACGAAAGCAGGTGATCTTTGTTGACTTTGAGACTGATCGAACTGTTGCAAACTTATTCTGCCTAAGGTTTTGGCCTGATTAGGTGAATTAGCAAGTGACTGATTAGGTCTATTTTTGATACTAATTCATTTATTATATTTCTCAATCTAACCCCAAGTCTCATTTCAACAAAATTGTCAAACAGCGATTTTATTAATTTTGATAGGACAAATCATTTCTTCTGAGTAGACCAAAATGGAATTCTCAAATAAGCCTTGAAATGCGATGAAGGTCGAAATAAAGCTTCATCGTAATTCGTAACTATAGTCCGTTTTTCTTAAAATTTCTCTGAATAATAAATTTGGAAAGCAAGTACTATTTTATATTTTCTGCATTTTCTGCCAAGCGATACCTCATATGGAACTGAAAATTTGTGACAACACTCAACTAGCAACCACAAATTTTTTGAGTAAAAATTTCTATAGTAAAAGATTCATGTAGAAGATTTTCAAATCAATGTATATTTGCACAATTTTTCATTTTGGAAGCATTTTACAAAAAACACACTATAGACAACTGGTGATCAGGTAATCCAGATTCTTGATTCAACACTTAATGATCAGCCAGTAATCTTTCAGGATAAACAGACAATTCACCCCTAACATTGTTTCAACTTGAGCAGACGTCAAACGAAGACATTCGATTTTTATGGACCAAGGACATAAAATAGGCTATAGTTGGAATGTGAGAGAACAAAAAAGTAGCAATATCTTGCTGGTTCTTATACCCCATGATATATTTAATAATCTTTCTGAATCTGTTACGTTCAATTTAAGTTCTTCAGACTCCTGCTCTATACCATATTATCGTCCTTGTTGCCTCATTCTGATGGATTTGGTCTCTTGAGGTGATGCCTCCTGTTCGCCTTTTTGCAATAATTTTCCTACAGTAAAACCGCCAAGATAGCCAACTTCATGTAAAATTTATTCCTGTGTTTCTTTTCATAATTTTGTCCACCTCAGTAGAGATACTGGCCCCTCCAGGGGGGTATGGTTAAGCATATACACATGTTAAAGTAGAGGAAGAGGGTGGAGCTATGGTAGGGGGGTTACTTTATTAGGGCCGAACTACAGTAGGGTGTTACACAATGCTTACGTAAATACAGTAGAGTGTTAGGCAATGCTTACGTAAATACAGTAGGGTGTTACGCAATGCTTAGGTAACTACAGTAGGCTGTTACGCAATGCTTACGTAAATACAGTAGAGTGTTACGCAATGCTTACATAAATACAGTAGGGTGTTACGCAATGCTTATGTTAATACAGTAGGGTGTTACACAAGGCTTACGTAACTACAGTACGGTGATATGCAATACTCATGTAGCTATAGTAGGGTGTTACACAATGCCCACGCAACTACAGTAGGGTGTTATGCTATTCCCACAAAACCACAGTAAGGTATTAGCAATCTTTTGTGTATCACAGTACACAGTCTCTTGCTATGTATTGTGCAATGTTTTTCTATCAAGAAAACCCATTTCAAATCTACAGTAAGCCGTGTAATTTAAAATTTATAGTACTCATTGTATTAAAATCTTAAAATTTTAACACTAAACAGCTGAATAATCTGGCGTCTGTCTAGAATAATTTGGCGTCCGCAAGCATTTTTGGTCTATTTTATCTGAAATGAGTGTGCTTATATATCAATTTTGGTGGGAAGTGAAAAATTGTAGCAGTTTCTTTGCTACATAATTCTGGTAATCTTAATATACATGGTGCTCAAAACATAAATCAACAAGAAAGAGAATGTGTCAAGTCTAAATTTCCATTAAAAAATGATACATTGAAAATTTTTATTGTACTTTTCAACCCGAAACACTTCGCCTCAATGAAAAGATATGCAAAGCTAAAAATATCACATGTTCATTTAAAAAAAGTACACTTGGAAGCATCTGATAGCAGCATTCTTGTGATCTGGTCCAATATGTTTTATTTATCAATATTCTTTTAAACTTTGCAGACTTTTTTGCGAGTTTTTCATTTCAAACCGAATTTTAAAACACTTCAATCATATTTTCTCAAAAGACTAATAAAAGCCACATTATATTTGGGGCTGAAAATTCGCCAGCACCCACCATTTGGAGTAAAATCCACATCCTCCAAATTGAAAGCAGAGCTGGGGCTACGATTCAATGTTTTATCACAGCTCCCAGAATGGGAAAATCGCCTTGAGTAAACAAATACATATAGTATCTTTTTGGAGGTGATAGCCCTCCAAAAAGATACTATATGTATTTGTTTACTCAAGGCGATTTTCCCATTCTGGGAGCTGTGATAAAACATTGAATCGTAACCCCAGCTCTGCTTTCAATTTGGAGGATGTGGATTTTACTCCAAATGGTGGGTGCTGGCGAATTTTCAGCCCCAAATATAATGTGGCTTTTATTAGTCTTTTGAGAAAATATGATTGAAGTGTTTTAAAAATCGGTTTGAAATGAAAAACTCGCAAAAAAGTCTGCAAAGTTTAAAAGAATATTGATAAATAAAACATATTGGACCAGATCACAAGAATGCTGCTATCAGATGCTTCCAAGTGTACTTTTTTTAAATGAACATGTGATATTTTTAGCTTTGCATATCTTTTCATTGAGGCGAAGTGTTTCGGGTTGAAAAGTACAATAAAAATTTTCAATGTATCATTTTTTAATGGAAATTTAGACTTAACACATTCTCTTTCTTGTTGATTTATGTTTTGAGCACCATGTATATTGAGATTACCAGAATTATGTAGCAAAGAAACTGCTACAATTTTTCACTTCCCACCAAAATTGATATATAAGCACACTCATTTCAGATAAAATGGACCAAAAATGCTTGCGGACGCCAAATTATTCTAGACAGACGCCAGATTATTCAGCTGTTTAGTGTTTAAATTTTAAGATTTTAATACAATGAGTACTATAAATTTTAAATTACACGGCTTACTGTAGATTTGAAATGGGTTTTCTTGATAGAAAAACATTGCACAATACATAGCAAGAGACTGTGTACACAAAAGATTGCTAATACCTTACTGTGGTTTTGTGGGAATTGCATAACACCCTACTGTAGTTGCGTGGGCATTGTGTAACACCCTACTATAGCTACATGAGTATTGCATAACACCCTACTGTAGTTACATAAGCATTGCGTAACACCCTACTGTATTTACATAAGCATTGCGTAACAGCCTACTGTAGTTACGTAAGCATTGCGTAACACCCTACTGTAGCTCCGCCCCCATACAGTAACCCCTCCCCTTACCGTAGCTCAGCCCACTTTCTATACTTTAACATGCGTATATGCTTAGCCATACCCCCTGGTGGGGCCGGTATCACTACTCGTCTTCATGAAATTTACATTACTACGCATTTTGTGTTTGTTCTTATCGTGTGAGCCATTTTGGCCAAGTTAAGGCCCTGTCATACTTCGCTGTGAGGTATTGCACGGCACTGCACGGCGCTACACGGCGCCGGTTGTCATATTCATACTAAAAAGCGACGCCGGCCGGTGAATAGATTTTTCTAACTTTTGCAGTGCCGCGCGGTGCTGTGCGGTAGTGCTTTCAAAGTTCAACTCAAACGAAATTTTCGAACAACTTATGTGTTATAAAGCTGTAATATATTGTTGCCATAACATATTGATGCATACTATAACATCTGTATATGCAGTTCAATCATTTTTTTTTAATTGTGAATTATGACACTTTTCAAGTATTATTTTATCATGCCTCTTAATAATACATGCACAACATTATAAATCCTGTGGGGACTTGGCCAGTAATGTTTTTCTAACATCTAAGCAGCAAGTTTTTCAGCCTATACGCCAAATATGTGGAATCATTTGCTTGGAAGGCATTTTTTAAAATTTTAACGCTATTTCTTTGAATCAAGTATGCTTCGTTTGGAGAGATCATTAACCTAGGGTATCATTTTCATTCATGATGACTTTCTCTTCACTCTTGATCATTTTTTCGTTCGTCATCTTGTCAATCATTGCAGGTAGTCAGATCTGCTGGGGGGTCAATAGCCCCTAACCCCCGTCCATGTGTATGTATGCTGCATTCGGAAACAATTCATTCTACATTTTGAAAAATCTATGATTGACAAGTTTTGGCCATGCACTCAGAAAGTTTCCCAGTGAAGTTTTTCGAGTAATTTTATCACAGAGGTATTATTAATGACGTTTTCAGATTTCCAGGAGGATTGGAAATATGTATTGTTCGTTTTTATAAAATGTTTGTAAATTGAAAATGGACAAAAAATGGACCGCCCTCAAAATCGTTTACACAAACTGTTTACCATAGGATTTTTGGCGTAAAAAAATCCTGAGGATCAGTTGAGCAGACTGTAAATTATAGAAATAGAACTTGGTTTCCACTTTTTTTCACAACCATTTCCAGGAAAAGAGACTATAGGTTCTGTTGTGATTACAAAATTTACAATGGAGATATGAATGTAGAAAAATTATCAATATGCAAAGTAGGTGTAAACACGTTTCCACGGCCTGTTCTCATCATTTTTGTTATATTTTCATCCATAATAATGAAAGACTGTGCAAACAGTGTCTCACCTTGCCGACCGCCTATATCGTTCCTCTTTCTCTTCATTTACGTTTTTTCCATTTCCTTTATTTGTTTATTAGCCTCATCCATTGTTTATTATACCTTACCCACTTGTCACACTAAAACTCGAATTTACAACATCCATATTATATTTCCTTATTATTTTCATCCATGTTTATTCTCTCCATATTTCGTCCGTTTCACAATATCCTCAAATGTCAAATTTATATTTTACTGTAGATGAAACATTGATTCGTAAGCTTTAAAAAGAAATATAAAAAGCGAATACGCTCCCACCAAAATGAGATTGAATTTGGGCATTGTTGCTCTTATCTTGCATTACTATGCCTTAAGTCTGTTTTTTTAATGCTTCTAAATAATGAAATTGGAAAGTAAGTAGTATTTGAGATTTTCACGATTTTCTAATAAACACTATATCTTATAGGAGTGGAAATGTGTAAGCATACTGACCTAACGTTTGACAATTTTTCGAGTGAAAAATTTTAATGTAGGAGTTGTATGTAAACGATTTTGACATTACTGATTTGTGTCACTTTTCTGTTTGGAAGCATTTTACAAAAAAACAGACAATAGATTCACACATGCGGCGGTAGCTATTCGCTACATGAGTCGGTTTTTTCCGCTTCTTCGTTTTTCATTTATCTCGGAAAGTTGAACTATAGTCCGTCATTTTCAAATGAGTCTCCGGATGCAAAAATCTCCAAAAAATCCGTTAGCAAATGATGACCATACGAGTACATAAGTTGGCATTTTGAATCCTAACTGGCTGCGATCAATCTGAGAAAAGAGGCGCCCGCACAAGCGTGTTGTCTATTACTTAATGCATGAATATTTTTGTCGTAGTTTTACATGCTGAGTATGTTGCGGCATTTATTTAGTATAAAAATCTAAATTCGTATATCCACAGTAACCCAACTTTGGAATTTATCAATATTTCCTGCTGCTCACAGTTCAAAATGTCAGAGCGTAGAACACACATAATGTACGGCTTTCATTATATGCAGGAGAAAATTTTCTATCATTCAGTACGAAAAACTTTTACTTTACACTTTTCGCGTTATTGTAAACTTTCGAAAAGAGGTAGCAAAAAGTCGGAAATGTCTGTTGGAGGACCTCTTGGGTACCATCCCATTGGATGCCCCAGAATTTTTGTCATATCTGTAGCCGCTAATGCTGAATATGTATTAAAATTTCGATCCAATATGTGTACCCTTTAAGGCTGTAGAGATTCTGCACTACAATGTCATTCAAGTATATTTTGCGTCGACCAATAAGGTTTTGAGATCAGAAAATAACTTTACCAAACACAACAGAAGAAAAAAATGTGGGTTGAAGTCCTAATAAAGTTTTATTGACCTACTTCGGGTGGTTGCTGAACGATATATCAAAAATAATATATCGAAAGTCTTAGAAATTTTCATTTAATTTCAGACGTCGAGTGATTCTGTTTAAGGAAAACAGCAAGAGTTATTCGAATTTCTTTTACCGTATCAGAAAAACACTGCAATCTACTATGCTCCGATTTATTTTGAACTGGCTGACATCATGTGGTGTGAAACAGGGTGCCATTAACTTGTATTTTCTTGTAGCTACTAGAGAGTCAGACAGCAGGTATTCATTTTGTAACATTAGAATCGTAGCTGCGATTTTACAATTAAACTACTCAACAGTATATTTTCTGCAGTATCTCTTCCAAAACATATACGATCATTTTGAATCGATCGATCAAATTTCACCAGTGATGGCCTACATTTTTTATTTTTGATCGTCTAGTTTGAACGCAGTTAATGTTCCTTGCATCCCTTTGATAGCATATTTTGTGGGTTTTTGTATCATGCAGCAGGTGCAAACACATACGGCTACCAAAACGGTATACGAACATGACTAAAATTTTAGTACAATATGTCGGCATCAGTGACAATAAAATGAAGAAAAAGTTCCGTGGCATTCTATGGGAAGGGAGGAAGAAATACCGTCACCGATTTTTTAATGCTGCACTTGCGAAACTGCAGTCTATTTTTTATAAAATGCTTTCAAATTGAAAGAACAACTTTACGACGCAAGTCCACTGAAAATATTCATTACCGAAAAATTGTTAGCATACATAGCTGAATTGACTCACAATTTTTGGATATTTGTGAAATGATTAAGAGGGAAACCTTAAATAACGAAAAGTAATTTTGTCATTATTTTCAAGAATAGACATGTGGATCAGCATAAAATACTAACTTAGAACACTTACCACAGGCACAAATGACCTCAAAAGACACTTTTTATAGAAAGTTCAAAAAATCAATCCACTTTACACCAAATAAAAATAAACGAATCACGTAAATTCTTTTATTGAAAAAGTTCAAAATATGAAGCAATTTATATTCTATAAAATCTACAAAAAATATACCCGTGAACAAGGCAAAAAATAAAAAAACCTAAAAAATTGTTTTCTCGGAGAGAAGATCTTCGATTTTCGATTTTTTCAAGGTTTTTCGTTTTCCTGAAATTTGACGATAGAGATGAATAATAATAATTTATATAGGAAAATATTTCACCAGATTGTTCTTTATGTTCATAAACTTCTTGACCGCCAATCTAGACCAGATCACGTGATCCTGCATACTTAAAATCGTCGCTGCGTGACCAGCCGCGTTACTGGGCGATAAAATCGTGCAACAAAAGAGGCCTGCAAAAGCATTTCAGTGCTCTAAATACCGAGTGGAAAAAAATAAGAACAGAATTGATAAGAGAGACCCAAAAGCGAGAATAATAAACTAATGAATAGAGAAAAAATCTAGCAAGGAAGGAAACAAAAAAGGCAAAAAATTAATAATGAAGATGAAAGATGGGAGCAAATGAAGAGAGAACAATATAAAGAAGAAAAACGATGGACGAAACGAATAGAGTAACGTGAGAAAAAAATGAAACAAGGAGCAAAACAGGGCAATGAAGAAATCCGAAAAAGAACGAAATAAGTACAAGAACAGCACGAAGGAAGAAAGAGAAAAGAAAAAATAAAACGGCGATGAAAGATGAATCAACGGAGGTAGCGGGTGAAGAAAAAAACAAATGTAGAAAATAAGAGGAAAATACCAAATGATGACATAAAAGGAAAGATAAAGTATCAAGAGAATTAAGAGAAAAAACGAGTAGGAAAGAAGAATGAGAAAACCAAAAAATGGAGAAATAAGCGAAAATAAGAAAATAATAAAGAAAAGTTGAAGATTCGAACGAGAACAGCAGAAACGATTAAAATTGGGAACGGAAAATGACACAACAAAGACAACGGAAAAATCGAGGAAACAACGTAAAAATAGAAGTAAAAGTAGAGTCCAATGAAGATAAGAACAAAGAAAATACAATAATATAGATGGGAAATAGATGAACAAGATTCAAGGATAAAGGAAGCTAAGTCGAAAAAATAAGAATGAAGCAAATGATAGTATAGAACGAAAAAAGTACGATCAAGAATAAATTGGAAAAAATTTTATGCCCAATCATTTCCACGAACTCGATGTTTATTGCGCGTAGAAAACCTATGCCGGGTCGCTTGTCCGTGACTTTTAGTTGAAAAATGAAAGAATAGAAGAGAGAATATAGAGCAGAAAAGAATGGGTAAAAAATAAAATAAAAGAGCAAAAACCTAAGAAAAGAAGCGAAAACATTTCAAACTGAAGAAGAAAATCCAAGAACAGAAAAACGATCGAAATACAGAGAATAGACAAAGGACGAGTTTTCAAAAAGTTTCGTTTTTTCGAAATTTTTTCCCGAAAGTGCTTACCGCTGGGCATATTCAATGACGAGAATAAATCTTCGCTATTTTGCGACGGGGGTGGACAATTTATGACCGGGCAACGGACGTTGCCAGCCAAAACCGGACCCAAACCATTCGAAAGACCGGCTACGGCGATGAAAACGGTCGGAATAGAATCGCCTGAATAACAATCCAAATATTAAGGAAGTAAAAAAGAAACGTAAAAAATTAGATTTCGGATGAAGAAACCAAAGAAAATTCAAAATCGTACAAAATTTGCGATTTTACAACACTTTTCCATACTAACTAAATTTCGAAAATAAAACATTCTAATTTTACCTTCAAATTCGGCTGCCAATTCTAAAACTCGAGCGGTATTTTTGTGGGCCGAACAAAAACGAATGGCGCACGGCAGGCCAAAATTCGTTTCACAAGCTCTCTTAATAGCTAAGCAATGATCTTGATCCGATTTTGATCCGGCGACCACGACTACACGGCCGCGAGGCTCAGTCTTGAATTTCTGAAAAAATGAAAAATTCAATCATTCGCGTGCAAGATTTTGAGGAAATTACTGCTGCATTTTGAATTCAAAATTGAGAAATAGGTATTCGATTGTAAAACATTCTGTGGATAATAAAATTTTGAAAAGCCAGAAACTTGAAAATAGAAAAATCGATCGAGACAGTATGAAACCGACATACAAGTTTGAAATTCCACAAAAATCGCTCATCTAGGCCACACGTCAGCAAACTTTTGACGTACGACATAAACATGAAAGTGACAGTTTCTTTCGTAATCAACTAAACCCAATAAAAGAAATCAAAAACCAGTCTCGTTGATTGTTTCAAAACCTCTCTTTCTGATTTGACATTTTTGATCAAAAATGAGAGCATTGTTGCCCGGATATTGGTAAAAATCAATTTTTTTCAACAATTATCAAATACAAATTTTAACAGACTTCAAAATCGATAGAAAAATCGTGTACAATTTACAAATTAATGTTATCGGAAAATAATAATTGTCGTGACACTTATTCAGATCGAATTAACGATTGCCAAAAAGTTTTGACATTCTTCGATTTTCAGACGTTTCAAAACTTAATTTTCAGCATCAAAATTCCGTTTCTGATTCGTAAAAAAATTGAAAAAACTTTTGTGCGACTGTCAAAACGTTTGCCCTGTGTAAAAAAACATTCTTTTTAGTGACCTTAAAAATTTAAAAAGAAATTTAGACGGAAGTTCAAGTAGCTTTGTTGAAAAATGAAAATCAGACATCCAATCTCGAAAAAGCTATGAATGAAGAGTCAAGGTGAGCGTCTTGAAACAGTTGAAAAAACTGAATTCGTGATTTCGAACCAAGTTAATTTTTTATGTTCTTCACATGCCATTAATGAAAAACGTTGAAATTAACCTCCAATTTAGATATAACTTCGGCAAAATTTTTCTTCAATTGTTTCAAGCTTTCTTCAGTAACTTCGGGCAAATCGCGATAAAACTGCTTGTCCAACTGCAGACGACGATCGCCACCGGGCCACAAACGCCAACTATCGTTGTCGACCACGTCGGCCAAAACGATTTCACCTAAATTTTCGAGAAGAAACTAATGTCGAATATATATGGGAACTTACATCCCGGAAATAGTCGACCATATGGATAACTATATGGTGACGCCTCCCAAGATTTTCCAATTATGTGGCTGAAATGTGCTGGTCGTAGGAACTTCATTATTTGAAGAATAAACTAAAAAATGTAAATTTTTTGTTGAAAATTAGTCAGTTTTGAAGAAAAATATTGAAAATATAATTTTTTGATGCCTCGCGCCATAAATACTTGTCTTTATAGTTTTTAGACATCAATTACTATTTTTCGGAACATTTGTGGACTTTTCAGGCGGACGAAATTTTAATTTCAATGAGCCCCCTAAACTTTTAGGCAATCGATGAAGCCCAGACATACATAAGAGCTCGGCAATATTCATTTATGATCGAAATTGTAGTGTGAAAAGAGAAGTATAGGAAAAAATACCATTTTCCGGGCAAACGCCGTACTCTACTTTCATGTCGATCAAAGAAATGCCTTGTTGAGACCAAGCTTTTTCTAAAATTTCGAAGATAGTGATCGTCGCTTGACCCATCATCAAAATTTCGTTTTTTCCGATCGTTTTCCCGCCAATATCCATTTTGGCCGATAACAACATTTCTTCGGACCATTGAGGATCATTATTGGCGTCGTCCTGTAGAAAAAGAATCTGCTTGAAAATGCTTTTCAGTGGGGATAATTTTTCAGGGATGTTTCCACTTCGTTGGCTTTTTTTGGTTTTCCAGACTTCCATTTCACAATATTTTAGTTCATTTCACAGTACCAGTTTTGCAGTGATCAAACCGTTTTTGAATAGAAACATGTTTCAGTAGTGATGATAGATACATAAATCGAGTTAATGATTACTAAAAGTGTAAATCAAAACTTAATTTTTTTTTAATTTAATTTTATTCGTCTTTAGAAAAAATAAATCCAGAAAAGAATAAAAGGAAAATATTATCACGAGCTTAGAGGCGATTAGTATCGCGCGGATATAAGCTCAAAAAGGCTATACATCGTTTTTTAAATACATGAACATTAACAGCGGATGTAACATGACAGGGTAACATATTTCACGTATCAATATATCTATTACAAAAATCGTTTTCGAGTAATCGTGTACGAAATTTTGTCTTATATAATTTATATGGATTGTTAATACGATAATTAAATTTACTGTATACAAAAAAATTATTTGAGTCCAAAATGCCGTTACAGATTATAGAATCAACATAGCATAAATCAGTTATAGTTCTCCTAAATTCAAGAGAATGCAGACTGGCGGACTCCAATCTTTCTTGATAATTTCTAGAGTTAAAGCCATATAATCGTTTTGTGAACCACTTCTGAACTTTCTCTACCCTTTGTATTTCACCCAGAGAAGGATTCCAAATAGGACTACCATACTCAAGGATTGGGCGAACATAAGTTTTAAATGCCCTGATTTTTGATTCATTTATATTTGAGTTGAAACATTTAAAAATTAGATTCGATACCCTAGAAACCTTCTTGATCATGTAATCACAGTGCGGAACAAAACTGAGTTTTTCGTCAACATAAACACCAAGATCTTCTATATATGTATAACTTCTGCAAAATTTCATTCTAATTGGAATTGTCTAAGAAAGTTTGTTCCGGACTCATTTATCATGATTATCATCTAATTTCTTGGGTTTCTAAACAGTTCTTACTCTGTTGAAATTGTGATCTTATTATGAATAGGTCACTTCGCTAAAAGAACGCACTCCCATTAGTGATAAAATGAGTAGTAATTTCTAGGTATATCTCGGTGCCACCTTTCTTGGCGGTGCTAGTTCCGCTGTCTAAGCACCTACGCTGATGCCAACCATACATAATTTTTACCTAATTATTATGAATTTTGTGTCCTTTTATATTCGTCATCAATGTAATCTATTTTTAAATGAGGTCTATCTAGTATAAACAATATTCTTTTTTTTTGTTTTTACAGATTGCATTCTTTAATTTGGTTTGATTATATATAAATTCTGAAGAATGGCGGCTTCTAATCATTCCGTTGTTACATGGAACTATTTTACCATTCCAATGACCAATGAAATGGAGGTATTGATCAATTATTGTGCTTAACAAATTAACCATGGTGGTCTGGTCAAGATAAACACAGCTTCAGGTACAGTAGCTTGAAGGAGCACTATAGTCTGTTTTTCTTTAAATGCTTCTAAATAATGAAAGCGAAAAGCAAGTAGTATTTCAGGTTTCCATGATTTTCTGATAAACAATATAAGGACTGGAAATTTGAAAGCATACTGACCTAACTTTTAACATTTTTTCGAGTGAAAAATTTTGCAGAAGAGCTCTACGTAAACGACTTTTACGACAGTACTGATTTGTATCACTTTTCTATTCAGAAGCATTAAAAAAAAAATATATATGCAACCCATCCACTGATTAACAGAAACTATTCAACAGGAAAAGTTAAAAATGAGGTGAGAAACGAACGACCTCGGAAGCTAGTTTCGTAAAAACTTGGAATGGTGGCCACAGTATTTCCCATACAGTAATCCAAAAAAGCAGTTTATTTGCGTGGATCAACAGCCATTTTCAGACATAAATGTAACGGAGCCTCGAGGTACGGAGACCATTTTGGGAGCGGTCGTTTTCGATTCCCAAAATTTTAGGGGAGGGTCACTTGAGGAAAAAAATTTGATTTTTGTTGCCAAAAAGATCCAAAAAACGGTTAAAAAAGGGTAGTAATTGGGGTCTAAAAAACCATGAGAAATGTATTCATGGCGCGAAGCACCAAGAAAATTGAAATTTTTGACCATTTTTCATTCAAAAATTAGCATTTTTTATAAAAAATTAAAATTTTTCAATATTTTTCTGACCAAGAGTATGGGGGCCTCATTGCCAGCCAAAGAATTGGCAAATTCTGTGGGGGATCGCCCAATGGCTAGCTTAACAGTCGACGATTTCTGGCAGGAGGCGTACCTACGGAACTTCCCACCCCCCAATTACATGTATGATTTCAGATCGAGAAGACGAGGGCTTTTTGACACAATTTTTAGGAAAATGTAGAGATGATAAAACTATGAAAGTCGAGGATTCATTGGAATACTGGGAAATCAGGAAGAATGAATATCGTTTGGTTTCAAAATTAGCTCTACAACTCTTTATGTGTTCCACCCAGAGGTCCCCAAGGTCAGATTTTCCAGGTAGGGGTAAAATTGAAAAATTTCGGATGTAGTGTAGCTAAATGTCCACTAAACACGTTATTTTGTCTCAAAATTAGGCAACCAGTGATCAATTTTAAGGACCTTAGGTAGGGGTAATACCCTCCCTCATACCCCTCCCCATGTGGTAGTCTGGTTCCACCTAAAAGTGTATCATGCGAACGTCTATTTAACATAGGTGGTGCCATGTGTTTGAATACTAGAACAAGGTTGTTGCCCGAAAAATTTGAAATTCTAGTATATTTTTCCAATTTCAACATATTTCAATAATGTACTTCTGTAGAATCATGATAAAAATAAATAACATCATTTGGTAATTTTTTGAACCTATATATCGTGCTCATCAAAATGCATATAATATTTAATGTTGATAAATCTGGTGGCACCTGTAGGTGCCAGATACCATGGCACCTGCGCTGGTGCCTCATATCATGGCACCTACACCGGTGCCTGGGACATTCCTAGTCATTTCCGTTTCCCAGTTCGAATAACTGAAATTTGACTTTTCATACTCGAGTTTCGAACCGAGAAATGCAGTTTGTAAGTGAATATGAATATGTCGATCATTGAAATCGAAATTGTGATTGCCACTACATAAAACTTTGCATAGTGCTTTCAATGATTTTTACATCATGCATCAGACAACTTTATCAGAAAATTCATAGTCAAATATTATAGGACGAGAAACAACAAAAGAAGATGATTACGTGTTAGCGATGAACACATAATGAAAAGACCGAATAAAAAAGAATGAGGTCACTTGTGATGAAAATTATATGAAATCTTTTGGAGTAAAAATAAATTTGAAAAATAGGGTGTAGCCGAGTTTGGTAACCCAGGTTCGACTCCTGGCTACACCCTATTTTTCAAACGAAAATTTTTCACTATTTAACCCACTCGTATTTCCACTTCCATATATTCAGTTCAAAAATCCGGAACCATATGACGTACTGGAAATACTTTTCATCAGCATAGCTAGACATGGGGTGCTGCTGAAAATTTTTCAATCAGCTAACGTCGTCAATCAATTAAAAAACCAAACAAATCGGCTAGGAATAACCATTTTTCATAACTTCGGAAAAACAGCAGAAATCAAATGAATTTCTAACTGAAAATAGGCAGCCATAGTTCAAAAGTCAGACAACCAACGAGAAATTTGTTTTCTTCTACCAGCAAGAACTTCTGACATTTTCCAGCATTAGCATAGCTGATCATAAAATAGGCCAAGCCTGATTATTCCTTGAAGGGCTTGAAATACTTTTTGAAAGCATTGCAAACTAGATTGGTGCAATGATGCGCTTTAGAGATGCATAGGGTACCCAGACTGGAAACAAGACCTGAAATTACCCGACCATTTGCCGATATTCCTAAAATTTTAGAGCCGGACCCGAACACATCATACTTAAAATTTTGGAATCGGACCCCATATTTTCAGAATTGCTACCCGCTAATTCTCTAATGCGCTTCCAACGATTTCCTACCTGCACACGCAAACAGATTGCAGATGGTTTCCTCATTTAAAATGACTGGTAAACTTGATCAAGCTAAGAAATGATTTAACGAGAAAAGTGAAGCGAAGTTTTGTATCTGGTAAGTTTAAAGCAAATAAATGCTACAGAAAATTCGGAAAAAATCATATGATTTTTCGAGTTCGGGTACTCGTCGTATTCCTAACACTTATAGATAACGAACGAGCCAATAAATGTTAACACGTTAGCAAAATCAATTTCCTTAAAACTGGAACTTCATTTCACAAAATTGTCTGTTGGACAACGCTTTACGATGTGTAAAAACAACAGCGCGAATTTTAATCTCTTACTGAAAAAAGCGACTTCGGGAAACATCGAATACTGCAACTTTACCTTGAAAAACATTTCCATTTTCGGCGGCGAAAATCTGAAACCTTCGGGTACGCCTTGATTTCGTTTCAAAAACGAACCGGTGGCAACGCGACGCGCCACCCATTCGATGGGAATCATTTGACATTTTCGAGCCAAAAATGTCGTTTGGTCCAGGCGTTTGACGAAATGACTGGGGAAACCTGAAAATGCGAAAAACTAAATTCTTCCAAAAAGATGGAATTCTCGAAATTACCAACGAAATTCAAAAAATCGAAAACTCGACACGTAGCTTCGTTGCTCAAAGCCGCTTTGCCTTCCAATTCGTGTTGACGTACGGCGTTAAAAGCCGTTATTTTATCCTTACTATTTATGGCTACGTAATTTGGAAACTTGGGCAATTGGTATATAATTTTGGTTTTGCCTTCGGCTAATTTTTCGCACGTGTTTAAATCCATTGTTTCTGAAGATGAAATGAATTTTGTTCAGAAATCTGTGTCACAAATACTTTAGTCAACCTGATAATCGTAACAACTTACCGATTTTTTCGATCGATTCGTAATCGTTTGGCGTCATAGTGGATGATAATAAACTTTAACACAAAATGCCGATACGGAAAAGGACGTGAAAAATCTCGTGTTTGACGGTTGGATAAAGAAAATTTCTGGATTTATCAAAAAATTAGTCATTGTCATGGTAAAGAAACAAGCATTATATGACGAACGTTATTAATGACAGAGATAGAAAAATCATGGTGTGCAAAAGTAATGATTCGTTAGCTTGACGAACATTCTAGAACAGAAAGCCATATTTTGACATAAAAAAAAAATTTTGAAATGAAAAAGGAGACCAGAAACCAGTGACATCAAGTAATTGTACTACACTGTGTTCAATTCGCATTCATCTATGACGTTAGGGAACACCGTTAGTTCGAAAAACTAGCATGAATTTGGATTTATCCGACTCGTCTTGGTGAGCAATCAGCGTCGGCTACAGAATGTAAAAAATTTCCGAAAAATTAGCACAATCTACACTGATTTTGAAAAAAGTGGAAAATTATTCTGGAAGTTAGCAGTTCAATTCTCGAGTGCTATTTTTTCTGTTGATTTTTATCCCAAATAGTGAAAAAAACAAAAATTTATTCGTTATTTTTTCGAATCGTTTTTTGGTTAACAAATTTTCGCTTTATGTTAGCGTTCTTGAGCATATTTAATAATCCTGTCTTGAACTAAACTAAAAATTACGATAAAATGTAAATTCTCGACTTTGAAGCCAAAGGCGGTCAGAAACAGTGATATGCTGGTGAGGCCAACGATTAAAAAGTATCAGGTTTTTTAGTACGAGTCCCATTAGCACAGTTAGCACGGTTGACAAGATACTTCGTTGGTCTGGAACTATTGTGTGAATTTTTCGAATGAAATCATGCTTGATGTCGGTACTTTTAAAAGGAATTTTAACTCAAACGGAAGCATTCAGAAGCAACTTTTTATTTTGTAGAAGTTATGAAATAAATGTTAGAAAGCGACGATTTTTGGTTTTTTACCGCAATTTGTTGATATATATTTTATATCATTTTCCTCTTAGAAATTTCCCACTTTCAGTCATTAGCACGCCTGCTAACGTATAAAATTTCTATTAGCATGTTTCTGGTTTTATTATCGCCGTGGTAAAAAGATCATGAGAAGCATCATCGAATTCGTCTACGTACTAGTTTCTGCATGTAGATATACATTAATCTTCCCGTAAAATTTTAAGGTTTTTTACACTAAACTACTGAAATAACCATTAAATTCCCATACTTTCGTTCCATAAGTTTGATAAACTGCAAGCCAAGAGTATAATCACAAAATACCTAGTATTTGAATATAATACAGAAAATTACTGATTTAAAAAATATACTATTTATATACATTTTAGATGATGAAAACTATCAAATATGTGATGTATTCACAGGAGAGTGACGGTCGACATGCTGACAGGCGCGCCTAAGCTGAATAATTACTAACAATGACTATTGGACTTAAACCTGCAAATTTAAATAGAACTCAATAGGAAACAAAAACCAGTAAAAAACGACGCAAAGCGTCAGAAATTTTTCAGATTACTAAAAATTAACAAAAATACACTTTTTTGACGTTGACCGCCAAAAAAATTTGTGGAGACAGCAAAAATTTCTTGCACATTCCGAATATATTTTTTATATTAAAATGCAAATGTGAGAAAAAACAGTGCATCTAGTTCAGCGTTTTTGTGCACCGAGATTTGTGTCAATTTGCAAAAAAATCATGTAATGAGTAATGACAAAAGAATCTTCATACTGAGAACTAGTAAAAGGCTTTCCGCCGGTGTATAATTAAGAGTTACATAAACCTAATTGATGAATATATATCATGTCCACTCTAAATTTCTTTATGGATTCAGGTCCCGGCTACGATTTAGCTTACTTTTGACAAAGATCGAGTGTATAAATTCGTGGTCGAAAATTTTGCCAAAAATGTCAATGTTTCCATTCGAATTCAACACAAAAAATAAGAATTTCAATTCCAATCAAAAAGTAAAGGAGGTTCAGAATTTCTATTCAATCTTTTTGGGGTCTCAAAATTTTTGGATTTTGCGTACATAAACTTCTTGCATTTCGAAAATGATTAAAATCAGCAATGACAGGCGTCATCGCTGAATGAACCATTCAGACTACTGATTGCTTGCTTTGACCTAATTTTTGTATTAAAACTGCATGTTTCCAACATGAATTTCGCATTTTATACTACTGAAAACCCATTGAATTTACTGAAAAATTAGAAAGCATAAGCCAGGACGACAGTTTCTAACCGCACACCAGAAATAATAGAAATAATTATAAATGATACGAAATCTGGTGCGAAGCGCCCGAAAATTTTCGTTATTTTTCATTTTAAAACGCATAAAAATGCATCTCGGGACAGGAAACCCTAAAACCTAATCAAACGGGTCGTCGAGATCTTGATTGTCGAGTGCAAAACAAACCTGCTGGCGAGTACTAAGTTTCATTAAGGTTATATTAATTTCATTTACCACCATACATTTTCTATAGAATTCCGCCGAATGGTAAAAAGATAAAGATCGATAATCGATGGTTGCGGAAAAATAAGTTGAAATAACTCTTGTTTCGGCCTTTAAGGAACCTCAAAGTCAAAATTTTTGGGGCTACGCGCCGAATAAGGCAGTCCCAGTCTTTTTATTATTTTTCTCTAAAACTCATGAAATCCAATTTTAAAAGTCTAAAACTGGCGCTAATTGAATCAAATACGAGAATATTAGCTTTTAATGATTTTTATGCATAAAAAATGAGAGTAGAGTAGAGAGAATTTTTCATTGCTCTCTCTAAAATTGATAAATTGAGCAATGAAAAATTTTTCTGTAGAACCAAATATTCAACTCAAGTTGGACATGGCAACCTGTTGGTTTTTGTCACTTGGCAAAAGAAGTCAACTAATTTTTTGGAACCTTCGGTAAATCGTTTTTTACATTCAAAAATGTCGACATATATGTTTTTTGAGCATTCTCATGCTTCTGCACCCTGTAATTGACGAACAATGAATAGAAAACTAATATTTTTGAGTTTTAAGTCAGATTATAATGAGAATACATCAAAATTGACAATAGAAAAAGTGCAACGAAATTCAACCTACAACATCTCCATAATCAGGCAAAATGAAAATTAATAGATCAAATTGGAGCGCTGAAAAATTTTCGGATTCCAATACACTAGAACGCTGGAAAATGAACGTTTTCAACCATATACGTGTAACGGAGTCCCAAGGCCTGGAGAGGGGGCGTCGGGCGGCTTTTTTTGCGCCGGGGTCAGTGATTCCCAAAATTTTAGAGGGAGGGGTTTCTAAAGGAAGGAAAATCGATTTTTTAACGAAAAAAGTCAGAAAAATAGTTCAAAAAATAGTAATTTTTTCTAACAAGCCCGAAAAATGTATCCATGGTGCAGAGCGCCGAAAAATTTTTTTACTACTTCTCGTTCAAAAATTGACATTTTTCATTAAAAGTTGACATCGTTCATCAAAACATTGACATTGTTTAGTATTTTCCCGACTAAAAGTATGGGGGTCCCTACGGCTACCATGTGGCTAGCCATAAGATTGGAAAACTCTGTGGGTGGGATCGGGTAGGATCAAAAAAATTTGATCCTACCCGATCCCACCCCCAGGGGGTAGGATCAAATTTTTCAGGCTTCGTGAAAAATTTTTTTGTGATTTATGCACTGGTACAGAATTTTTTGAGTATATAAGTGTTTGATCACATAATTCTTCTATAATGTGTCAGTCAGTCAGAGCACCCCATGGGGGGTATTACCCCCGTCTTAGATTTGGAAATTCATTTACTACCCCCATAAAAACAGCTCACTATAGCAAAAAATTTTGGTAGACTTCATCCTCTCCCCAGTAGGTTATACTAATTCGAGAAAAATTGCAGAATGTGTGATTCTGAGGAATTACTCACTGCTCTTTTTGACACATTTACTGAGCAAATGATAATGGAAAAGTATGCAACTTCTGTGCCATATAGCGATTTTTAGGAAAGGATATCAGCACATTAAGATATACTACTTGTAGGAAATCATTATAAATATAATTGGGAGATGAAATAATGACTTATGTATATGTGATTAATCAAAAAATTGCCCCTTGGGAAGAAAAACATTATGTTCTTAAAATTATGCCTCTTCATGCTTTTCCCCGCTTCTGCGTTGGGTCTTCTGTGCGCATATGGTTACCCAAGCTGTGACATACTTTCCTGCTATGAGTTGAGACATGTGAGGTCTGTTGATGTGGATCACGAGTGGTACTTGGTTTCAAACTTGTAGTTCATAGTCTAATGGGATTAATAATACTAAAGCCACATTCAGCATCAGGACTTTCAATTGGAAGCACTGTTCCAAGCCTAATCAGTGATAGGATAAGCCCATACTGCTGAAGATGCTGGTTGAAAGAATGTTTCCAAACGTATGTTGTGCCCGATTCTTGAAATGTGCAGAATCAGTTGGCACAACAGTCTTCAAAGTGTGACTATTCTGTACGTATAATTAGTGCATTAAAGTTGCATGATTGGGAGCTGGAAAATGGAGTTGATATAGTAAATGTTTTTTGACTGTAAAAAGCATAAAGTAGGGGCATTATTCATTTTTGTAAGTTCTATGTGGTTAGAGTAGTAAAACTCCCCCCTCCTTCGCAAAAAGCTGGGAGCAAAAAAAAGGCCACGGCATATTCTAAGTACTACCATTAAAATTTACGATTTTAACCCTACCTAATTTTTCGACCTTGGGGACCTCTGGAGTCAGTCATTGATCCTGAACTTTTAAAATCAATTATTTTTCTTATGTCTAGTCAAAAAGCTATAACTACGTTTAAATTTAGCATTGAATTACACATTTAATTTGATTTTTTCCTATATTCACTATTATTGTGTTCTAACAGACACTCTTTTCCCCACAAATTGTGCATTTGGGCGAAAAAAATTGGAGAAGGGAAAAGATTTTGGGCTCTAAGAAAATTTTGGGGATCGGATATAGAAAGGATGCATTTCGGTACATTTTAGAGGTTCATAATCTCAAAATTTTCCGGTGCTTCGCGCGATTATAACTTTAATAATCATTATTATGTATTACCTACATAGCTCAGGCGCGGTTTTTAGCATGTCTGCCTTCACTTATCACTTAATCTATAATAGTTTACATTATCTTAAACGTATTATCTCATGTTTTAATTGGTAATCTTCGATATTTTATCTAGATATTTAATTAAGATTCACATTTTTTCCTTGACACATTTTTTGAGAAAGATTAATATACGTCAAGTCTCTAACCTTTTCGAAGCGATTATTCTTATCTTAACGTAAAATCAATTCAAAAGCTTCATGGAAGTAGTTGTCGGAAATTTCTACTCATCTAACTCATATATTTTCGGTCAAGTTCATGAGACTTTATAAATAAATTACTGGTTTTAAAATTTTTCAAATTACGACTTTTGAACAAAAAATTCAAATCTATTACTTGAAATAAATGTTCCGAAAATCGATTTTTCAGCGTCGCAGAATGTCAATACCCAAAAAGTTTTTCTGGCGCTTCGCACCGGAAGGATTAATATCTTTTTAGGCTTTGACCTGTCATCATAGAGGACTTGACCGTTAATTTCTCATGTAATTCAAAGTCATAATACTCTTGGATAGTTTTTTTGCAAATTTGTTCCACAATGCTTGTAGATAAAACTTGCATCAAACTCGAAAATTTCAATTTTTCCTCTATTTTAATAAATTAACGGCTCTAAAAAGACCAGAAAGTTTGAAAAAGCTCAAAAACACATGAATAAAGCGTCTATGAGCATTTTTAAGCGAAAAAAACGATTTTGGGAAAATTGGGAAAAATTTTTTGACCCCTTTCCCCATTTGGAGAAAAGGCACAGGGAAAAAAGTGCTAGCAGGAGAAAACCGCAGTGGACAAATTTTTTTGGCTTTTTTGCACTGTGCAGAAAGCCGGGTGCAGAAAAAACACTGTTTCAGGCTGAAAGTTTCAAGCTGTTGGTGATCCGTTCCGTCGAAAAAGGCAAGTATAAATGACCCTTCATTCCATGATTTGAGTTTTAACTTTCTAGGCTAAAATGAGTTGCGTTTTAGCCGGATGTAAGCAATGATCACAATAATCGTTACCGGTGGGGAGCACCGGAAAATTGTCGGGTTTTGGTCTTCTAAAATGCATCAGAATGCACCTTTCCGCCTTAAAAATCTCAAATTTTTTCGCCATTTGGCGAAAGAGCCCAAAATTTTTTTTCGCCAAAATCACCGATTTGGCGAAAATAGCAGGGATGAATTCAGTGTTTTTTTGTGCAGGGACATTTGAGAAAATTAGCACAAAACGCCGAAAAAACTTATACCAACAGCACAAAAACAAATTTCTTTCCTAGAAACATACTGAAAACTTCTAAAAAGTTGTATGCCAAAAGTTTGATAGAAACGTGTAATTAAAGTTAATTCACCGCACTAATTTCATCAAAGATTGTACCACTTTATTTTTATCTAACCACGTCAGTGACAGTGAAATAAGAGAAAATAATCACGGAAACGATTTACGATTCAGACCGAAAAAGGAATACAGCGAGAATTTGAATATTTCCATAGAATTGATCAAGAAGTTAATATTTTTATTGATTTTCGGCTACGAATTTCAATCCAAGAACGACGTAAAGTTTGAGATAAGAAAGTCTATATTTTTTTTATTCTGAAGGACTAACTCAAAATTACATAAATTTTAGTCGAAAAATGGAGCCAACTGTCAATTGTTCTATTAGAATCAAACGCCAAAAATACGGATCTCAATTCCCAATCTCACTAAATGAACAGATGAATTTCAGAATTTCTATTCATTCACAAGTTGTAAGTTTGCTACGGTGATACAAATATGCTATTAAAGGAGTCAATGCTATACTCAATTTTGCGTTTTAAATTCCTAAAAAGCCAAAACCTGTAATTGGGGGAGATTGAGACCCCCAAGTTAGTGGAACCCTACACCCAGATGTCGGCACCCCCACAACTCGAAAACATTTGGAAAAAAAATTTTTTTGAGAAAATTTCCGGATTTTTTCCCGAAATTTTGGGTTTATCCTCCCCCAACTGGGACCAGGGTTTTTTGCACACATCAATCAAATTTTGGGCAGAAAAAAAATTTTTTCCGGTCAATGCACAGTGCAACTTGAAGCCTGACTGCCCTTTTGATTAGATTTTAAGCCCGGTTCACACGGCGACATTTCACTCGACATACATGCTGCAACATATATGCTTTTTCCAAAAATGTGACATTAAGATGTTCACACGTGCGACATATGATATGACATACACTGCGACATTTTCCACCTCAGTATTATTTTTCGGTGTCGAAAAGAAAGTCTGTTGCTATTCTTGGTCTTTTCCTACTTTTGGACGACGAGTTTTTTTTGTGCCTGTCACGATTACATGCACCAAGCACACAAATAGTACCAAATGTCACGTTGTATGTCGGCTAAAATAGCCGGCTGAGCGAAAAAGCAAACTGTATGTCGGGTGTATGTCGCTTATATATGTCGTGCCCATTCACACCTGACGATTTTACTTAACATACGTATGTCGCGTATATGTCGCAACATGTATGTCGGTTATATATTGCGCAAAATGTCGCCGTGTGAACTGGCCTTTAGGGTTTCCTGTCCAGAAATGCATTTTTATGCGTTATAAAATCGGAAATACTGACCATTTTCCGGCACTTTGCCCCGGATTTAAATTCATTCATTATTTTATATACTATTTCCAGTGCGCGGTTAGTAAATGTCGTTCAAGCCCATGCATAAGAGGTCCAACCAGTTGGGGGGTAACCCGAAAATTTTGGGGTGGGGGTCCTGAAATTTCCAAAATTTTGGGGAGGGGGTCGAAAAGACCCCAAAAACTCGAAAAAATTTTTCCCAAAAGTCACTTTTTTCCTAATTTTTTCCTAGTTGGGGACGGGGTTGGGTATAGGGTTGACTAAGTTGGCGGTGGGGGTCCCAACATTTGGGTATAGGGTTCCACCAAGTTGGGCGTGGGGACCCCAACCCCCCCCCAAATTACAGGTTTGTGCATATAGCTTTTGGCTAAATTTTATAAGTGGGTTCCCGGCCTTCAGCCTAATTACTGTATATGAGTTGTTTGTTAATTTTGAGCATGGATTTCTGTGACTAGTGAGTAGACATTTATTTTTCCTTTAAAATTTTCCTTAGGCGTAGGCTTAGGGTACAGCCGCTGTTCAGGCTCTTCCAAATGAAGTTGTTAGTTAAAATAGTATCAAGGGCCTGAAAGGAATATAGTGTTCATACTTTCTGGTAAAATTGTGTAGTGGTAAACACATTAAGTCCATAGGCTGGTGGACCAGGTTCGATTCTTGAAGTAGGTAGGATCTTTCTGTAGTGACAAGGAGTATGTGAGATGTGTGCAGATTTTATGCAAATGAGTTCCTGAATGCCACGAGCCCCTGGATTTTCGAACTGATCTGGATAGCTGGCATCTTGAGGGGTCCGAAAATGCCAGTTTGGACCATAATTGCGAAGGGAACCGATTTGTAAAAAAATTCCTAGCTTTTAATTGTCAATATCTTATTGGTAAATGTTAGATCTTGTGTTTTTTTTTTGATGAATCAGACGGAAATCAAGATTTTCCTCGATTATTTTACCAAAATCATTTTGCGATCTTGAAAAAATTTGACTTTCGTGTAATTAAACATTTAGAGCCTAGGAAAATGGTAGAAATTATTGCTGGTTGAAGAATCCAAATTCTTGGTTGATTGCCTGGTTTTTGAATTTTAGTTTGCAAGACCGAGAATTCTATGAATTAACTGAAGCATTAGATTTTCTGTCTAGTAAATAAAGGTTTAAAAGATTCATTCTCCAGCGATCTAGAAAATAAAACTCGTCGGTACGCGCCGAAAATGCCGATATTCCAAATGCACAATAAAATACCTGCTGGACTTTTTTGATTTATGTCATTTGAGAACAATCTCACTTGATGTAAACGATAAATTATTGGCTTTAGATATAAGATAAGATATTTAAACAAGCAGAAAAACATCAATAAAGCATCTGTCGATATTTTTGAGCAAAAAACGACTTGGTGAACACAGCAAAAAACTGTTTGACGTGTTTCGTCAAATTGCGAGATGATCACGATCGATCATCGATAGTTGCACAAGAATGAGCTAAAAATGAATGTCCCAGTGTTGCTTTAAAAAGACATTTTTTGGCGCTTCGCGCCGCAGAAGTTAGCCATACTAACCTAAATAATACTAAAACTAAATAAAAAAGCGAATTTATCGATTTTAGAGTCAGCAAGCAAAAATTTATCTGTGCAACCAAAAATTTCCCTATGTTGCACATTGCAACCTGGTCTGTGCAAAAATAGCCTGGGTCGGACCTCTTACGGATATGGCCTAGAGTTAAAGAGAATTGAGTCTCCGATCACTCAGAAAGTTTGCGCCAATTTGCACAAAGGCTCAACATTTTTTGAGCCGTTCCAAATTTTTTTTATCAAAAGCCGTGTTTTGGCACCATACCTGTAAAAGTTCTGATCAATTGAGGGCGGACGGAAACCCAAAATTTTTGGTGGTTCCAAAAACCCCAAAAAAGTCGAAAAAATTTGGAAAATTTTCCCAAAATACTTGGACCAAAAAAAGCTTTTCCAAATTTTTTCTAGTTTGGGGCTTTCCTCTGACGGGGTCTCTTGAGGGAAAAAATTTTGGGTACGGTTCTCATGATGGAAAAAATTTTGACTTCAAAACCGAAAAGATGGATTGTGGTGGACTTGAAAAAATCGAAATCTCAAATTCAAAAATGGGTATAACAATCATTTTCAAACATTTGCAACACGAACTTTTGCGTTTATTGAAGATGTAAATTGAAGACATCATTCTAAACTGTGATTTAGAACTTCTGTTCACGAGTATTTGTTGCATAGATTTATTTTCCAGCGCTATAAAATATAAAAATTCGAAAAGTTTTTCGGCGCTTGGTGCCGGAATGAGGAATAAATTAAGCTTCATCAGTTTGATTTCAATTTATTTCTCCACGTCGTGAAGGTTCATTTTCCAGCGTTGAACATCCAAAAAATTTTTCCGCCGGACTAAGAAATGAAAGAAAATTATATAATTCTGATCGGAACCACATAAATGTTGATAGCGGAAAAACTGAAGAGAATTATATCGTTAGTATGCCTTCTCTGCCCCTGTAGAACATCAATTTATTCTTCATTAGCTCATTTTGACTTTAGTAACCAGAATTTTCTCAATTTTTTCCTCTTTTTTGCAGGTTTCAGACTCCAAAAACATAAAAATGCTTGAGTATCGTACATGCACATAGGGCGGGGGTAGGGGGGTAAACCCCCATATACCATACCTGTACCTGGGGGGGGGGGGGTTGGGGGCCACCCCTTCCCAACTTGTCCAACCATGTACCCAACATCACCCAACCCCTCCCCACCCAGTTTGGAAAAAATTAAAAAAATTTGCAAAAAAGTGTATGTTTCTTGGCCTTTTTGGGAGAAATTTCGACTTTTTTCTACCCCTCCCCCCAAATTTCGGATTTACATCCCCCCAACTGGTCGGAGGTCTTACAGGTATGCCATATACCTGAGATTCTGGCTACCCCCCCCTGGCCAAAAAAAAGTCGTCAAACACCCCCCTGAACTTTTTTCAAGACAGGTTTTTTGATGATTTTTGTGCATATTCTGTATGAAAAACAGGCTTTCAGAACTTTTTTTTTGTTTTTTTTTGCTCACCCACCTCCCTACCCCCTGGAAAAAATTCCATGGACCCTTCCCCTGGAAAATTCTTGTCGTGCATGTCTGTTGGGCATGCTCCTAAAATGCGTAAAAAAGCATCCGTAGATACATAATAGGCGTTTCTAAAAGCGTGGAAAATTTTTGGAAAATGAGGAAAAAATTTGGGGGGGGGGGGTTTCCAACATTTGGGTATAAGGCTCGACCAAGTTGAAAGCCGCGCCTGAGCTTGATAATAAATAATAATCATTATTAAAAGGAAAATTTTGAGATTTGGACCTCCTAAAATGCATCTTTTCAGTATGAAAACCCCAAATTTTTCTTTGTGGAAAGACCTCAAAAAATTTTTCCACATGTTTTTTTTGTGCCAAAACATGGTTTGGAATTTTTAGGGATGGCGGTGGCCACGCCGAAATTTCTCTGACGCCGGTTTTTGGGGGTTTTCATGATGAAGGGAAGAAAAAACAAGTGAAATTATGCATGGGAAAACCGCCAAAGCGAAGTTATGGGAAAAAATTTGCATCACTGATGCAATGATGTCCCCATATTCGTCCACCCTTTCTTCTTCATCGTTCTTCAAATTATTCATTTGGAAGAGCCTCAACAGCGCTGCGCCCTTCGGGCGCAGCTGCTGTACCCTAAGCCTAAGCCTAAGGAAAATTTTAAAGGTAGGGTGAATTCGGCGGCCACTGCCACCCCTAATTTACCCCATGGTTTTTGGCACACAAAAATTTGGAATGGCACAAAAAATTTTGAGCGTTTGTGAAAATTGGCACAAAAATTTTGGCTGGTCAAACATTAAATTTCCTTTATTTTCAGACGTTTTAGGGCTGAAAATGCAGAGAATTTTCGGCACTTCGCGCCGAGTTAACGAACATAATATTTTCTATTCGTATATTTGACCCGAACGCGAACGATTTCCCTTCGAACAGTGTATTAGTGTCGTTGCAGCAAACTCTATAGGCTGTCATTGTCAACGACTGATGAATGAAAAGAAATTCTGAATATTCTCTGTTCATTCAGTCAGGTTCGTATTTAAAAATTCTCATTTTGTGTTTGATTGATTCAAATATCGTATGTTTCGACCGAAAATTTACACAATTTTCGACTTTATTTCCTCTAGTCTTTACATTGTTGATATTCACAGGGCCGTATTTAGAGGGGGGCGGGGGGGGCGGTAGCCCCCCCTGTCGTTGTAACGAAAAATTTTTTTCCAGCCCTTGTTGTAATAAATAGCAGTTGGTGGAAACTAGTGACACTGACGTTCATATTACCTATTCAAATATCCTTGAATTTTCATTCTAAAACTTTAAATTAAATTATTTTTTCAGAGTAGCATTTTAAAAATATCAACTATAAATTATAATGAAACGTAGCTTAGAACAGTTTGGTTTTCAATCATCAAAACGAACGGCTCAAAATGAATCGATAGCAGCACCTATAGCCGAGCCCATAACACGTGAAGCCGAACCGCAGACACCTGAAAAGTCATACACTACGCTATATTTTCTTGACACTTCAAAATTGTCTATATTTTTGAAGTCGCCCCCCCTATCAAAAATTCCTGGATACGGCCCTGGATATTCATATTCGAAGTCAAAAATTCAGTTTGAAGTTTGAATCAGTTTGAATTTCTTGAACAATTCTGGAGTTAATTAAATTTTCTCAGCATCCATTTCTTTTTGAGTCGTCGTGAACTATTTTAATGCACAGTTTTTTTTTATCTCACTGACATAATCAGCTGAAAGATAGGCATATTTTTACAAAAAATTAATGCGTTAACGTTAACTTTTCATCAAACTTTTTGGCCTAAAACTTTTCCGCAGTTTTCACTATGTTGCCAGTAGAAAAAATTTTTTGTGCCATTGGCACAAATTTTTTTTGCCTCTTGTGCCAATTGGCACAAATGCCCGTGCACAAAAAAACGTTGTTCCACATTCCAGATTTTTTTTCCACATTTATATTGCAAATGTGGAAAAAACAGTGGTTCTCGCTCCCATACCCGTATCCAGGATTTTCAAAAAAGAGGGAATTTCCCAAAATTTTTTAGAATTTACTGAATCTTATGAAAATCGTTTTTGCAGTAAAGACGACATATTTTCAGTTAGTGTGCGTGGATTAGTGGCTAAATTCTATGTTCGACGAAAAGTACGTAAACATAATAATTTAATTTGGGAATTGTGATGTATGGAATTGCTGAAAATTTTATTCTAAAAAAAATTTAGGGGGAGAATTCCCCGCCTCTCCCCTCTAAATACGGGCCTGCTCCAGTGTTTTTTTTGTGCCAAAACATGGTTTTTGGCACAAAAAAATTGAAATGGCACAAAAAATTTTGAGCGTTTGTGCCAATTGGTAAAAAATTTTTGGCTGGTCAAACATTAAATTTGCTTGATTTTTAGACGTTTTGGGGTGAAAATGCAAAAAATTTTCGGCGCTTCGCGCCGAGTCAATGAATATAATATTTCCTATTCCTATATTTGACCCGAAAGCGAACGATTTCTCTTCGAACAGTGTATTAGTGTCGTGGCAGAAAATTTTATAGGCTGTCAATGACTGATGAATGAAAAGAAATTTTGAATATTCTCTGTTAATTCAGTCAGATTTGGATTCAAAACTGCAATTCTTACTTTTTGTGTTTGATTGATTCAAATAGGAAAATCGATATCGTTAGTGATGGTACAATATTTCGACCGAAAATTTACACAATTTTCGATTTTATTTTCTCTAGTCTTTACGTTGTTGTTAAATATATAAGATATAATTCATATTCGTAGTCAAATTCGAAAAGTGAATCTATTTGAACTTCCTAAACAATTCTAGACTTTTTAGAATTTTGTCAGCATTCCATTTCTTTTACACCATTTCTTTTACAGTCGTCGTAAACCATTTTCTTGCACAGTTTTTTCTTATCTGACTGACATGACATGGTTCAGCTGAAAAATAGGTTGAGCACGATTTTTACAAAAAATTAATGCGTTTTAAACAGGGTTGGCAAAAACCATACTTTTGAAATTTCGCGTTTTTGGTTTTTTGGTTTTTAGTGGGTTTTCTATGGTTTTTTACTGGTTTTTTTTCTGGTTTAATTTTTTAGAGTGTTTGGAACATCAAAATAACTATGTAAAAAAATGCTGGAAGCTCCCCCTATCATCTTAGACTAGTTAGAGAGCCTTAAAATGGCAGCTAGAAGTATTAATCCTATCAGAAGTGTCATTACTTTATGCTATGGGAAATCGCTATTATAGCAATAAAAATACAGTAATAGCGGGCACACAAGAAAGAAACGATGAGTGGAGAACATAAGAGAATTAAAAATTGAACAGAGCATGTGATATGTAAAGGGGGAATTCAAGAAAAAAGAGGAAAAAAGACAAATAAAGGGAAATATACAATAACGTCATGTACATAACGTAATCAAAACTCATAAGAAATCTACCAAAAAATTGTATCAATCCATCACATATATAAATATGCATAGGAAAGCTGAAATGACACAACTTTTAAGTATACCGTTTTTGATAAGAGGGTTTCAAATTGACAGATTATAACACACAAACTGCAGTTGAAAGTCACACATAGACATTTCAGGTGTTTCCAAATTATTGCTTTTCAAACGTGTCTGCGAGCTATAACTACAGCAACTGGCTTTTAGTCTCGCTTGCATAATGGATACGTAGCCTATCGATTGAATTATACATATTTTGTGTACGATTTTTTTCTACTTAGTAGTAACCCTTTGTTAGCCTAAAGTATGTATGCAGTCATTGAATTGAAAATATTGAACATATGGGGTTCAATCAAGCCTAACAGCTCTCAATAAAATTTTATTATTGTTGTCTCTTTTATATTTTAAAATTTCGAGCTAATAAAATTAAAAATCTTAATGTAACAATAAATTCGAAATATTAAACTCAATCATACTTTATAAAATTTTGATGATGATATCGATCAATGGATGTCATCCCAAATGGTATGAATAATAGCAAACTGGACTCTAAATGTGTGCTTGCATGAAGGATACATAAAATATCGACTGATTTATATACATTTTTCGTATACAAAATATATCATAAAAATACGACTTTTTTCTATTTTTTATTGAAGTCAGTTCAACTAAATTAATTGTTTTGTTGATTTAGATAGACACCAATACATGTCTAGAAGATCGAGTATTGTGAAAAAGCAGTTTTCCAATGATTTTAGAAAAAAACCAAAAAAAAACCAAAAAACCAACGATTTTCCAATTTTTTGGTTTTTTTAACAAACCAAAAAAAAAGCAAAAACCAAAAAACCAAAGCCTTGCCAACCCTGGTTTTAAACGTTAACCTTTTATCAAACTTTTGGCATAAAACTTTTCCGCAGTTTTCAGTATGTTTCTAGAAGAAAAAAACTTTTTGTGCCATTGGCACAAATTTTTTTGGTCTCTTGTGCCAATTGGCACAAAAGTCCGTGCACAAAAAAAAAACGCTGGGCTGCTCGCTCCGCTCCGCAATAATTCTTTCATATTTCACAAATCGTAAATGAACAAACCCACAGTAACTGATTCGCGAACCTCTCTCTATACAAGCGATGATAACCCCTGCTTAACTTGTTTGATGATATGCCATTTTGTATCATTATTGTACACAGAATAATCGACTTCAATCAACATAGATTCATGCGGAATATTCTCAAATAAAAGTTTCGCGTCGTAATATTCGTGCTTCTCTTTACAATAGAGATAAAACGTGTACAGAACCCAAAAAACCTCTATTTAGAACACTCGGAGTGTCAGGCCCGCATTCACAATCACGTGTTAGCGGTGCGTTAGGGTGACAAGGTGTTAAATTTTGGTTGACATGGTGGCAAGACGGTGCTAAGTTTCATCCCTGTATTCACAGTCGCGTGTTAAGGTCAAAAAAGGAAAAGTTAAGACACAATGTCTGTAGGAATCAACCGAGGCCTGTATAGTTTGTTTTTTATGAAACGCTCCAAAATATAAAACTGACACAAATCAGCACTGTCATCAAAACCGTTTACATAAAGCTCTTGCCGTAAATTTTTCACTCGAAAATTTGTCAAAGGTGAGTTCTGTAACGGATCTCGCACACTGGGTGGTAGCTTCTCTACCACCGACTGCACAGCCCTGCATCGCCTGTTGCGACTGCAGCAGTGCCCGTCACAAAAATCAAGGCCTGGGCCTGTGACTTGGATGAGCAACATCAAGTCTACGGGTTCAGAGGGAAATGCACGATGGCACCTTTTGCACATCGTTACATTCTCCTCCTAGGGAAGAGTGACGCCCTCGTCACAACATCCCTCCCCCTGCTGAGGCAGGCAAGGGGCCCCCTGGTACGGTCACCATGTAACGGATCTCGCACACTGGGTGGTAGCTTCTCTAGCAAAATTCAAAAGTTTAGCAAATCCCAAAAACCCTCCCCACACATACGAGCAGTATAAAGTCGCATTACAGGCATTTTTTCCAAACAATAGAGATAATGAGCTACACCAACAATTTTTATGCGAAAGAAAACAAAAGCGTTCAGAAACAGTAACTGAATTCTTATTTGATCTAGAACATCTCGCAACCCTCGCCTACCCTAATTTTAACACAGATGCACGAGAAATGATCATAAAACCCCTCTTTGTAGAAGGCATGCAAAACGAAATCAGGGAAGCAATTAAGTATAGACCGTTTGCAACTCTAAAAGAAACGTCAGACAAAGCAGCTTACATCGAACAGCAAATTCTTAGAAATGAGTTAAAATCTAACACCCTTCCCTTCATACCCCCAAAACCCGAACCCATCTTTTCCCTAACCAAAAATACAGACCAACAGGACCTTTTGCATCAGTTAGAACAACAAGTAAAAGATTTACAGTTGCAGATCAAACAAAAACCTCAACCCCCACAACAGAGTAGCTACAACAATTTCAGTAACAATACTTTCAGCAGGAATAATGCTTACAGGAACAATACCACCCCTAGGCAACCCACATGCTTCCAGTGTGGACAAATTGGACACGTAGCTCGTAATTGTAAATCAGTAGGCACCCGAAAATCATGTGAAATTTGTTTTCGTAATAATCACAGTACGCATGATTGTAAAAGTCGATGCATCCACTGCTCCCAAACAGGACATAGATCAGATAACTGCCTTTCCAAACCCTACTCAAAGTTTCAATGTTTTATATGCAAGCAGAGAGGTCATACAAGTAGGTACTGTCCGAATCAACAGAATCGTAATATTCAAAATTGCATTGAGTACAGGCAACCCCAACCCCTCATGGACATTGATGACCCCGCATTTGACTCCAAATTACCCCCCATAACTAACGGCCCTCAGACTACTTAAGGAACAATTATGCCCACTACCCACCGCCGAAGTGACGAATACGTCCTCGACCTGGACGTACCGGATTGGTGGGCCATGTCACCACCCCCCACGCCTGAAGCCGCAAAAATCGAAAAATCACCGCCCACCATCCCCATAGGCTACAAGATCCCCCGCAAGCAAGACAACACCTCGCCCACCACCCCCAAAACTCCATTGAAAGCAGGCCGCAATTTGTTGTCCGTTCTCCATGGCCTGACCCCTGAACCATACCAATTCTGCCACCGCCAAACACTTCTACCGACCCCCACAAGTAAGCAAGTCCAAACCCCATCCCATGACTCAACTTCTAAAATTTTACAGACCGTTCAAATTGCAAACTGGCCACCCCCTCAGCCCAAAACTGAACAACACCAAAAGCAGCCACGCCAAACCAGCCAGAGCGAAAACATACAGTGCCCCGCCGCCTCCACTAAAACATTCTATTGGCCGATGTTTTGTATTTTTCTTTGTATAATAATCCCCGCATCGTTTAGTGCCCAATTTCAGATGTGTGGAACTTCATTGAGTGGTCACTCAGTCAGCATACCAAAACTTGTATCATGGATGCCCCCTTCCACAGTAGACAAACCCGTACAGACATTTGGAAAAATCTATATCCCCTCCACTAAACCTCACATAACAGATGCATACAAATGCAGTGTTCGCAAACGCACAATTTGTACTAATACAGGATTTTTTGGCTCAAAAGGTATTGTCTTCGACCAAACCGAAATGCAAAATCTAACCCCACATGTTTGTAAGGCAATCGTTGTAGACAAAGAACACAAGGGTCAAAAATTATATGAAACCCAACCAGGATTTTGGTCAACAAATAACTCCCTAAGCGTAGAATACACATGGTGTTGTACAGACCACTGTACCTCCGTCACTAACGTCATCATAGAAATAGGACAAATAGCATCTTGGAATGGAAAATCTATAAACAGGTACATTAGGTGACCTGGGGTCATGCAAACCGACATCAGATCATTGTGTCACAGCCGACAAATCCATTATCTGGAATGAAACAGCATTTGAAAACTTATGCCCCTTCGAATACAAAAATACACATCCGATAAAACTCACGCAAACCCACATGATAATAGAAGAGCTACAAGGTGCATTCTCGGTTAAAAACACACTGTTTTCGAACCCCAACTGCCCAGAAATCCAAGACAGCATTCTAACTGAACAAGGCATTATTGTACAATTAGATAAAAGCACCCCACATCGTAATGCATTTTTAACCCCAAAAACCAACAAAACTCATACTAGACTATACGATTTTGATGATTTTGAACCCATTAACCTGAAACTAAATTATCTAGCAGACAAAATCCAGGAATTCGAAATTCAAAATTTCAAAAATGTATGGAGTGAATTATGCAGACAGGCACAGCCTCACCTTGATCTCGTATGGCAAATTTTACATCTTGATGCAACCCTTGGAGCACGTGCATTCCTACAGCGAACCGACATCATAGCAGAATTCACAGGAGAAGCCCTCACTGTCTGGCCTTGTAAACAAGTAAACGCATCTAAAGTCTTCTACAACCATAAAATCAACCAAACATGCTACAAACTTTTACCCATTCTCGTAGGAACCGAACTCATGTTTTCGAATCCAGGAGGCAACGATTTGACCCCTTTTTCACAAACAGTTGACTGCCATCACATGCATGTAGCCCTTTACAAACTGAATAATACATGGGTCAGTGAAACAGGATCCCCGCATGTCACAACTTTACCTTTAGAAATCGTCTGGAACCAAAATTTCTCCCTTTTCCATTTTAATACACCCGCCATTTTTCATGACCAACTTGCAACTATTCCAACCAACTTACTCTTTTTGAAACAATACATTTACAAAACTCACACACTCGAAAATGTTGTTAAAAAACTCGTCAATTACACCACCCAAATGTCCCTTAACTCAGATACAGTTTACAATATGATCTCAGGTACTGGCCAAGCACTTGGAAATACCCTCTCTGGCGCCGGTCAAGGCATAGAACATGTAATAACCAGTACCACCCAAAGTCTCACAGACGGATTAAACAATTTACTCAAAGGACCCCTGCAAATCATTATCAATCTTGCTGTTATTACTGTAGTCGTTGCAGGCGTCTTTTATTCTTTTCTCATTCTTCGAAAATATTTCCCCTCTCCCAAGCATCATGTTACAAATGAACATGCCTATGAAATACCATCAAACAACAGACTTTTACATGAGACCATTCCCCCATCATTCGGCCATGCTCTCTTCGAATTAGCTAATCATCGTGGGGCACAAACACAGCAGAAATACTTCCTTGTCGATATTGATACCCCCCGAACTCCTGAAATCAAACTCATTAATCAAATTCACCAATCTGCATCAAACAAGCCACCCCAAAATGTACCTGAGAAACATACCCCTCATATTCCAATCACACTTAACGGCAAATTAATCACAAAAGGCATGATTGATACTGGTGCAGTCTACTCCCTCATTGATTCACGCATCACTCAAATTTTGCAGTTAGACATGAAACCCCCGCTAGTCCAAGCAAAAGCAGCAAATAATCTCCCAATTCATTTTGCAGGGACCACTTTTGTCACAGTGACAGCTCAAACAATCCAGGAAACAATAATGGTCCATGTCCAAAAAGATTGCACAGCAGACATCCTCCTAGGCGAAAACTTTCTCAGTTGATTTTCGGAATACACTATCAACAATCAAAAATCTCAGGTCAAATTTGGCAATGTCATACTACTATGTGATGGCCTAGAATATAGCCCCCTTTCGACCCGTGGTGGAACTTATTTAGACGAGAAATTAGAATTACCACTCCATACAGTAACCGAATTTACTGTCCCCTTGCCCAAATCGTACTTACAGGTCAAACAGCTTGAATTCACCCTGAAACCCAAACAGAATCCCAAAGTCCATTTCTCAGCTTGTATCTCTGAAAATCAAAACAGTCGCATACGCATATCCGTCCTAAACACACAAGAAACAGCCCAAATTATTTACCCTGGAACATGCATTGGTACAGTCTCATGTTCGCCGCCAGTTCCGCCGGTCACCGCCCAAAATGACGGATTTTATTAGCCCCTTGCATAGGGATGCTGAGATCCAACGTCGTCTGGAAGCTTTGAAAAACCCGCCGAAAGATGAGTTCAAAGCTCCGCTTCCACCACCTCCTATGGATGTGGATGCCGCCACGTCAACTGCCACCACGATTCCGCCAACGGTTACATCGCAACCGCCTACAGTTCAGACAACTTCTGCTATCACTATGGTAACCCCCACTACGTCGCTGCCGCCTACGGCCCCGACGTTGGCTCCGGTCGCCGTGTTCAAACAGCCGCCAGTGATCATTGCCACTAGACTGGTTCTTGGAGTTCCTCCACCACCAAGTTTGGCACCAACTATCAAACCCCGGTTGCCTAGCGAAGCCACGCGATTACTGAATTATACGCATTTCCGAACCACCGATTCGCCGCATTGCGTTACGCTAGTATCGCCTGGCTACCCGCCGAATATCGATTCCGCCGTCGAGTTTTTCTCGCCGCGCACGCTGCACGAAATGGTATTGATCAACTTCTTCGGCCACCTCAGTATTCGCATCATCATGCCTGTGCACATCCGTGCTACGAACGCTTCACTCGCGTTGTACCAATATTTTCGAGACCATTACCGCCCCACATATCAAGAACAACAACCGCCCATCTCGCACGACCTGGCCACTCTGATATTGAAATGGGTCGCCGGCCTTTGGGCTGAGGAGCTCGGCGTCATTGACGCTGTTCACACCACCCACTTGACCCTTTTCCTATACGAAGCCCGCGGTTTGGATAACCCTGCTACAAGCCTATAACACCACTGTCGGACTCATAGACAGTTAGATGGCTTATCCGCGCTACGCCCTGTTTCCACAACCGCCGGAAATCACTGACATTCAACAAATCTATTTGCAGTATCACAGCAAGACGAATCGCCCCGCACCCCTGCTGCATCGGCACGACTTTTCTGCCCGGTGGAATCTACTGCCATCGCGACCGTTGCCGCCAACAGGGTTGCCGTCCGATCGACCGTCACTGATCACCACTCAACTGCCACCTCGAGGCCTGAACCCGCTCTCACCGCTTCAACCTCAAACGTACACCTCGTCTTCGCCCCGCCGTGATACCAACGATTACGGTCGAAACGGCTACTCCCGTAATATCCGTTTTGATGGCCACGACGACCCTCGCGATCCACACAGCTACCATAACAATCGATACTGACGAAACGAACGCGACTGCCGCGATTCTCCTCGAAACTACCGCTCCGCATCCGATACTCGCCACCGACGCCGCCATTAGAAAAAGCTTTTTGTACAGTAACATTGTTTTCTTTGTTTTTGTTTTTTCTTAACCTCATTTCAAACCGGTTGTTTAATTTTTAATCTCGTTCATGCTTTATATTTTTGTACTAGTGTCTCCGGCGCACGTGCAGCCGATGCTGCAACCACACAGTAAGATGACCACCGGTGGCCCGCTACACGCCCCCACTTGCACCGCTTTTGTCCTTGCCTCCGCCGCCGGATGCACTATTGTCGCCGCCCCAAAAATCGGCTCAAACTACCCCAACAACTCCGCCGGCCCCACTGTGTGACGCCGAAGAATTCTTCGGCAACCCCAGTGACGGCCTGTAGTGGCGGAGCCCTTCCCCTTGCATGTTTTTTCGGTATTTCTTGACGATCGCTTAGGGCGATCTACTGCAAGGGGGGAGGGGTGTTGTAGTGTGTTTTCCGCCGATTTTTTATTGTTTTGTCAAAGCGCGTTAGAGGCCCGCAGGTGGCAAGTGGAGAGAGCAATGCGGACCACTAGTAGCCATCTTACTGTAGCGCACGTTGGTATGCGTGTGCTGGTCTCTCTCAATTGTCATTATTAGTGTTATAATTTTATATGTTTACTTACTAGTTGTGTGCCCCGTTGGCCACCACTAGTCTATACTCGCCGCCTCCCACCACGCCTTTTGCCTTTTCTCTCGCACGTGCGTGGGAGTTGATTTTGTTTTTATTCTTTTTGCCCGTCTTCGTTGTGTTCACGTAAGTTTCGTCTATTATTGCATAGTATCAAAAGGTAGAAAAATCCTCGCCTTTCAATCTTGCGTAACAAGGGAGACAATTAAAGAAGGCAGATCTTTCTTTAATTGTTGGAATAATTAGTGTTGGGGTTTAAGTACCAGTAATTAGTTTATCGGGTAAACGTGGGCGTGGGAAGCACGTACATTAAGGACGCAACCTCGGAATCCCAATCCTGCTCACGCTGCATCATCACCGCCCCAACAGACCAAGATACAACAACTTGACAGAAGCAGAAAAAACGCAACTCCTACGCGCCCTATCAAAGTATCCTACATTATATGCTAAATCCAGAATGGACGTAGGTCGAACCACTCTTGTTTCACACACAATTGACACCAATGGCTCCCAACCCGTACGAAGGCACCTTTATCCGACTTCCCCAAAAGAAAAGCAAATCATACAAGCAGAAGTTGAGCAACTCGCAGCAGCAGGTGTCATAAGCCAGAGCAATTCTCCATGGTGTACCAACACAGTTTTAGTCCCCAAAAAAGATGGAGACCATCGTTTATGTATTGATTTTAGAGGCCTCAACAAAGTAACCAAAAAAGATACATACCCCTTGCCCCCCATAGACGAAATTCTAGACACCCTCCGTGGAATTAAATATTTTACGTCCCTTGATCAATCCAATGCATATTATTCCATTCCTATAGCACAAGCAGACAGAGAAAAAACAGCCTTTAATTACTCAGCCGGCCAGTATCAATTCAACTACCTCCCCTTCAGACTCACCAATGCCCCAGCTACATTCCAAAGGTTAATGGATGTTATTCTTTCGGGTTTGCAATGGAACACATGCCTTCTATATCTCGACGATGTCTTGGTCTTTGCAGACTCCCATGCTCAAATGCTGGAACGTTTAGACACTATTCTTGCCCGATTCTCACAAGCAGGCCTTAAACTAAACATACAAAAATGCAAATTCTGCCAGCCCCAAGTCCAATACTTGGGCCACGTGATTTCTCAGCAAGGCATTTCACCAGATCCCTATAAGGTACACGCCATCTATGACATACCCACACCCAAAAGCTCAAAAGAAGTTAAGTCATTCCTTGGCCTACCCTCATATTATGGTCGATTCATCCCAAATTGCTCTCAATTTTCTAGCCCACTCACATCACTACTCAAAAAGAAGTCAGAAATTTCCAGGGGCCCTGAACAGCAAAATGCATTCACCAAGCTAAAAGAGTTACTCATTCATGCCCCAATACTGCAGCATCCCGATTTCACCAAACTGTTCATTCTACAGACTGATGCCTCAAAACTCGGAATCAGCGCCATTCTCAGTCAGCTAGATAGTAAAAGTCAGGAACACCCCATTGCTTTTGGGAGCCGCACATTGAAACCCGCTGAACGCAACTACCCGATAACCGAGTTAGAAACCCTTGCAGTAGTTGAGTTTGTCAAGTATTTCCGCCCCTACCTTTTCCAGCAACATGTTATAACACACTGACCATACAGCAGTCCAGGCAGTCTTACAAAAAGAAAACCCATCCCCTCGCATTGCCCGTTGGGGATTAGCCCTCTTCGGTGTTCAGCTAGACATTCTACCTAAGAAAGGCACTGCTAACCCCAAGGCAGATGCTGTTTCTCGTTTCCCCTCACAGACAGCAAAGCAATCCTTTGATATTGAGCACCTAGAAACCCACCCTGAAATATCAACCATAAATTCTGTTCTTGAGGCCGAAGCAACTGAATAAGAAGAGCAACAGAAAAATTTCGCCGAACTCCAATGCACTGATCCAACTGTGGAAAGCATTTTAGCAAAAATCGCCCAAAAACACCCCCTTACTCTGATCAAATTCGCAGTGCATCAAAACATCCTCTTCCATATAGTCGACAAACACGCAAAACTATACATTCCCAAGTCACAAGTCCAGCATCTCATCGCCTCACATCATGACAGCAAATTCACAGGTCATTTTGCTGCCCAAAAAACTTTACACTTGCTCAGACAGAAATATTTTTGGCCCCAAATGAGCCGTGATATCAAACGTTATTGCAAAACTTGCCACTCATGCCAGACACAGAAAGCTCTCCGGCACAAAGTACATGCGAATCTAGTACCCATTCAGCCGACTGGCCCATTTGATAGAGTCGGTGTTGATTGCATAGGGCTGTTACCCCTCACTGAAGATGGCAACGGATTCATTGTCATTTTCATTGACTATTTCACAAAGTACGTAGAGGCATTCCCGACCCCTGACATTACTGCAGCCACTATTGCCAAGTTATTCATAACCAAAATTGTTTGCCGTCATGGGTCCCCAAAAATCATCCATTGTGATCGAGGCTCCGATTTTGTATCAGATCTCTTCTCACAAATCACTAGTTTATGCAATACTCAGAAAATTCATACCACCCCATACCATCCCATTGCCAACGGGGAAGTTGAGCGTTGCAACCAAACTTTAGCCACTCGTATCCCCATGTACATCAACTCAAATCACACTGATTGGGATACTTATCTACCATATGCCGTTTTTTCGATCAACATTCATAAGAATGATAGCACTTCGTATCCCCCATTTGAATTACTCCACAGTAGGCAAGCTAATCTGCCATCAGATGCAGCCTTCAATTTTTTCCCCATGTCCTACATGGTTGATTTAGACGATTATGCCCTTTGTGTAAAATCGCATTTTACAGAAGCGCTCTCAACCGTGCAGAAAAGTTTGCAAAAAGCCCAAGCCCACTATACCCGTCAGTATAACAAGCATGCTCAGAACATACATTACAAGGGAGGTGATCCTATTCTTTACAAAAACCATTCGTGTAAACAAGGGTTGACTCCCAAATTCCTACCTCGCCAAAACGACCATATACAGTTACAAATTTCATGTACCCCAATGTTACACTTAAACATCCATATAACAATATCACATTTACGGTGCATGTAAATGAGACAACCCTTTTCTACCCTCGGAAAGCAACTATCGAATCTACCCCCACCCCTCCTAACCCTCGAAAGCCTTGAACGAGGATGTTCAACTCAGGAAGGAGGGAAATGTAACATACCTGCTAAAGCAGTACTGTAAATATATAGCATACTGTATGTGATAGACATTTATTAGATATTATTTCATTTTCGTATTTTATCGTCTCAAGGGTGTCTGGGATTCACACCCAAACATTCCTACAAAATTAGGTGAAGTACTTTATTTTGATCCGTTCACACCCCGGTAGCCCAATTAAGATGCCCCAATTAATTTGCACAAACGGCAGCTGGTCCCCTAGAGCCTACACTAAACTACACATTCCACAGCTACCGTAATCCCCCGTAAAAATCGTAAACAACACCTGCACACAGTGAAATATGTAAAAGCTCTGCCAAACAGTAGTCTCAAGTGTAACGGTAGCGACGGCTCCACAAAACATGTGTATACAGAGAAACCAATACAGGAAGCATGCACAGAAGCACAGAGGTGAGGCCAAGCTCACTGTAGAAAGCAAGCCAAGCACGAAAAAGCATACAGTACCAGGAAAGCATTAGAAAGGCGTAACTAAGAAAGCATAAAAAGCGTAGCAGGAAGCGACGATTGGCGGAAGAAGATGGACAGAAGCTCGACCTCCCGGGACGCCCAGGGAGTGGCCAAAAACGTCGTATAAAAGAAGAAGCAAAGCGTGATTTTTGTTATTATTGGTTAGAGTTTTTGGATATTCGAATTCGTCGTTTTAAAACCGCGCTCGTCTCTGTTTTTTTTATATTTGCAAGCGGCCAATTGTACGAAAGCAACTTAAACCGAGGCCCCCGTTCGTTATTGTAATTCGAGACTGCGTTTTGTATAGTCCTATCGACGTCGCAAGCAGCTGTCGATCATTGTAACCGTATCGCCCCGTAATACCGCCCGCGCCCCCGTTCCATTATAGCCGTTCCCGCCGTAACGCCATTGGTTAAAGTAAAGTGCTTCACACCAAATCTGGTCGTTACAGTTCAGTAAGCCGACCAATTTCCAGTCCTATATGATATATTGTTTATCAGAAAATCGCGAAAATTTGAAATACTACTTGCTTTCCACTTTCATTATTTAGAAGCATTTCAAGAAAAACAGGCTATAGTTAAGTGTGATAAGTAAAAAATTAATCATACCTCGAAAAAACATAATTTATACAGTTTTTTTGCGCTGCAAATTCGTTTTGTAACATCAATCCAAAGGTTCAAATTTTTTGCAATTTTCGAAATTTTAGGTCACAATCATTGAAGTCCTATTAATAATCAGTTATGCAATGTGGATCAATAAAACTTTGTCAGTGAACGTAACAATGTTCAGCGTATATGCATGACACATATGTAGCATCAAAATTATGGTTTACACTACACTTTAAATTCCAATTTTCGACAAATACCAATGCCTCAAATCTACACATTTTTGTACCCTGTCAAGTAAAATAATGAGTGTCATTGATTAAACTCCATTATGCTATGGCCGGAGCCTTTGGCCACATACCCACAAAGTTTTACCAAAATAAAAAAACCATTGAGTGTGCCACAGTGAAACAAGAAGAAGCCATTTTTGAATCAAATTATGAAATTTTCTGTTCGAAAATGCAGTCATTCACCCAAAATTCTGATAATCCAACTAAAACTTTTATGCATTGCGGACTGACATCTTGAATATATACCCATAAGGTTTGGTCATAATATCATTATCCCTTACATGAAAAATTACACAAAGTTAGAATCATTCTTGATATTGTTGAAAAAAAGTTCAGGGGCAAATTGTTGTTCCATTTAGTCAGAATATTATTAATTCTAGTTAAAATCGACTACATTGCAGCAACAGTATGTGACTACATACCAACCAACTGGCATCAAAAGTATTGACACCCATTGTATATTAAAAAACTAGAAAGCTACGTTCTTTTGGTTATTTATATGATGAAAGATTGTTCAAATTTTCAACAAAAACTGACAAACTCTGGATCATTTTCAGATCATAAGAGCTCAACATGAAATTAATTTGAATCCGATATAAAGATTCACACTAAACCAGATGACATTTTTAAAGAGGCAGATCTACATACTAATTATTGGAACAATTATTCAAAACTGAATTATTGAAACAATTATTCAAAAAAAAGAGGATCAAACATCACTAGATCCTCGCAGGGTTGTTTTTTATTTTCAACACCACATTCTCCTCCCAGGTTGGTACTAGAGGTTCTTCCCGATGATGACTGGCTTCCCTGCATCAGGATCCGATAATTTGTTGTGGTTTGAAGAAGTCAGATCTGACATAAAACGGGTTCCTCATCCTTTCTTCAGCAACAACTTCAGCATTGAATTTTTGATTTTATACAATGCCACTGTTGTGTTTTTCCAGCAAATATGTACGTTGTTTTTCTGTCAAGAGACGGCTTATCTTATGCTTACTTGAACCTTAAGCTTTTTCCGTAACATCAAACGATCCAGCTTCATCAAACAGTTGAAGAGCTCCTTGAACTTCAGGCAAGGCAGGAGTCAGTTGAACACTTTCTGGTGTTCTATTATACTCTGTATTGCCATATCACGCAAACTAGTTCACTGTGGCATTACCTTGTGATTACCCAAAGTAAGATACAGCAAGAAGTTGTGATAAAAGTCTTTAAGTCCTTCTTCAGGGCATTCAAAGGCACCACTTTCCATTTTACATGGCTCATCAGCAGCAGCTGGACGATATTCAGATTCTTCTTCAAAGTTGATGAATGTGATTTTTGGATCAATAGCAATCCATAACTTTGATTTTTGGAGAGTTCCAACCTCTGGCTGGTTTTCATGAACAACATGATAAATTTCAAGCTTTTTGATAACTGTTCAAACTTCAATATTTTTGTCTTAAATATGCTTCCAGTACCAATCTTGTAAGCTTTAGTTGCCTTGATTTCAGTAGGTGTGAACTGGAAATTGAAGTAGCTCCTGATATCAAATGCTTTAAGGTCCATCTTTTTGTGTGGGATTTTGAGATTGCTAGTGATGAATGATGTTCCCTTGACCTTTCCATGTGCCATAACAGACCTGATGAATTCTTCAGCAGTTGTACATTGATTGCTTTCATCTATAAACAGTCACACTTGCCTCTTTATTAGTGCAGAAATTCATTCACATATGACTTCACCAAACTGAGATTCAGTGAAGTTCCAGTTCTCGATAGTCATGCCTATTTTCTGAGATACTGTTGGCACCATGAGCAAGGTTGGGGAGCAATGAAAACATCCAGCATTGTCAGATCGCACAATAGCTGCATTGATTGCGGGTTGCTCTGCCTTGATTTTTGTCAATGTGTCAGTCAGTATTCCAATAATATCATTACTGTCTTGTGAAAGCAAGTTGAAAACATGGACAAATCTGTAAGGGTGTAATGTCCACTTTCCATCACAAGAGAATATGTGCAGTGCTATGGCAAACTGCACTTACTAAACCAGCTTGACTGATCTTCCAGCCCACTGGAAGGCTGAAATTTCATTGCCCAATCAAGATTCATTATTCTTCTCGAGGTTGCCAATGGTGTTGTTCCATGCTTCATTTGGTGCATTGATCTGCCTCTTTGATGTCTTTCAGTGTCTTCTTTAAGTGCTCACAATTGTCACATTTCATGTCAGGAATGTGATCTGTACATTGCTCCTGTAACTTTGGATGTATTGGATCACTAAGAGCATGCCATGAACAGTGATCAGAAATATGGGATTTTGACTTTATGTGGAGTCCATATTCACCTTTTAAATACTATTTTGCTTCTTTTAACTTTAATATAATATTTTGTGTCCATGTGGGTCCCAATTATCTGAGAAAGATCCAAAAGTTTATGTTGGTTCACTACTTTATCAGTTTTCACTAAAAACCTGAACAATCTTTCATCTTATAGTTAACCAAAAGAACATAGTTTTCTAGTTTTTTGATATACAATGGGTGTCAATACTTTTGATGCAAGTTGGTTGGTATGTAGCCACATACTGTCACTGCAATGCCGTCGATTTGAACTAGAATTAATAATATTCTGACTAAATGGCACAACAATTTGCACCTGAAGTTTTTTCAACAATATCAAGAATGCCTCTAACTTTGTGTAATTTCTCATGTAAGGGATAATGATATTATGACCAAACCTTATGGGTATATATTCAAGATGTCAGCCCGCAATGCATAAAAGTTTTAGTTGGATTATCAGAATTTTGGGTGAATGACTGCATTTTCGAGCAGAAAATTTCATAATTTGATTCAAAAATGGCTCCCACTCGTTTCACTGTGGCACACTCAATGGTTTTTTTTATTTTGGTAAAACTTTGTGGGTATGTGGCCAAGGAGTCCGGCCATAACATAGTGGAGTTTAATCAATGATACTCATTATTTGACTTGACAGGGTACAAAAATGTGTGAATTTGAGTCATTGATAACTGCTGAAAATTGGGATTTAAAAAATAGTGTAAACCATAATTTAGATGCTACATATATCTAAATGTGTCATGCATATACACTAAACATTGTTACATTTGCTGACAAAGTTTTATTGATATCGACATTGAATACCTTATTATTTATAGGCCTTCAATGATTGTGACCTAAAAGTTTGAAAATAGCAAAAAATTTGAACCTTTGGATTGATGTTATAAAACGAAATTTGATTTTTAGAGAATACTTGCATGTTGTTCTGCGCAAAAAAACTATACTAAATACGTTTTTTCGAGGTATGATCAATTTTTTACTTATCACAACCTTGTCGAGTCTTAGAGAAATTGTGTCTTAACACTGCATTCTAAACTTGCCCCCTACCAGTTTTAGCAGCGTGTTAGCAGTAGTCTGTTTGTTAATTTTTCCAATTGTCATGGATATTAGTGACCTATTGCATCATATTGATGAAAATGAAGAAATAGTACATCATATTTGTCACTTTTGGGATAGGGCCAATCCATTTGAGGGCTATGATGACGTTACCTTTAAATCAAAATACAAATTGTCGAAAAATGGTGCCCGAGACTTAATTACGCTTCTCCAGGATCAATTAGAAAATTCTGGTCGAAATCATGCGATTCTTCCAGCACTTCAGGTTAATACAAAATCATAAATTTTATTCATGAAAATTAACTGCTCATCAAATGGCTGTTCAAACTCAAAGATTACATACTGAAAAAAGGTGGCATTGTTGACAAATCTTGTTGACATTGATGATGCTGATCACCATAGAATTGACTCCCAGGGGGCAAGAGTCCTGTTGCCTGTTGGCCAGTAATTTGTAATAGTCCGCTTTGGCTATGGCTGCAGCTTTTTCTTGGTTAAGAACATCAATTCGAGCCTCATGTTGGCATTTCATACATTCCCTTTGATAAGTTATCAATTCCAAGCGTGCAGCATTTTCTTCCTCTAAAATTTTCTAAGCGAATTTTTTTGGAAGGCCGCTGTTGAGAAAAGGATTGATCCATAGATGCCAAAGGTGCACTGGGTGTAGACAATGCTAAAAAACTGAACACTAATTAAAAAAAATTTTTTTTTACAAAATTTTATTTTATATTTTTTAAAATTAACATATGTTTTATGTACCCGAAACTGGCCTCTCTTCTGATTCGCTTATCAATTCTTCAGATTTGGGGCCAGTTACAGAGGCATCACAGTCTACTGAACAAAGCACCTATTCAAACTGGCTTGGAAGCATGTCCGAAATTTTAGTAAAATCATCTTGAGGTGAGGAGGTGGTGGCCCTCCACCAGTTCCAGCTTTCGTACATTTGTAATTGCCAACAGATTTTTTCGCTTTCTGAAAAAATAAGATCATGTGATGAGCATCGTGCATGTCGAAGAAAAACTTGTTTGTTATTGTTAGTAAAAAAATCTTCGTTATAGTTATCATTAATGAAAATTGCCAAAAATTTTATTTTCGTTTATTGGATCCCAATACCCAAAAACTACTTTGGGCATGTATGAAAGATGAAGATATAGTACCTGTATGTTTGTAAATGAACTGCATTATTTTCAGATTCTTCTTACACTGAGGTTCATGGGATCAGGCTGTTTTCAAAGCGAGGATGCTAATTTGCATCATTAAAGCCAACCTACAGTATCTAGAGCCGTTCATTATGTACTACGTGTGTTAGCAGAGCAACGTCAAAATTTCATAACATTCTCATCTGACCAAGAGATCCCAGATATTCGCCATGGTTTTTTTGATAAACAGGGGTTTCCAGGTGTTATAGGAGCCCTAGATTGTGCACACGTTCGTATTCTCAACCCTGGGACTGTTGATTCAGAACTTTTCAGGAACTGAAAAGGTTGGTTTTCAATGAATGTGCAAGTATTATGTGATGACCTTCTGATTCAGGGTATAGTTGCCAGTCATAAAGAAAGCACCCACAATTCCCGTATTTTCAATGAATCTACCTTAAAAACTAAGTTGGAAGGGCTTCGAGGGTATTTACATTGTTTAGGAGATAGGGGATACGCCTGCCAAAGATTTTTACTGATGCCTCTGGCAAATCCAAGGACTGTTCTTGAACGCCGTTATAATTTTACACATTCTTCAACGAGAATGGTGATCGAAAGAACGTTTGGAATTTGGAAACGACTTTGGCCATGCTTGTCAAAAGGCCTTACCGTACTACCCCAAATAAACGCACAGTGCGTTTATTTTTTCAAACGGTCGCTGGAGGGTGCGTCTATCCAAGGGGTGCGTTAATTCGAGGGGGTGCGTTTATTCTTCCAAACCTCAATTTCGGGGGTGCGTTAATTCGAGATAATGATGAACGCAAAAATCATTTTCCAATTTTTATTCAAATTCAACGTTGAAGAAACAACAACGAGCGCGAAAAATTAAAAAAAAGACACACACGGTGCGTTAAATCGAGGGGGTGCGTTTATTTTTTCAAATGCTCTCTAGAGGGTGCGTCTATTCGATGGGTGCGTTAATTCGAGGGGGTGCGTTTATTTGGGGTAGTACGGTAATTTTAATCCAGAAAAATGTACCATTTTCATAGTTACTGCAGCTGTTCTGAATAACTTTGCAAGGCCACGCAATGAACTTGAGGATGAGGATATTGAATTTGATGATGATGACAACTATGGTCAGGATAATGGGAACGGCAAAGGACAGGCCAAGAGAATTGCCATAATACGTGATTATTTTACATAATTGTGCACATACAGTATGCCTTACGGATTTTAAGCTTTTCCATTTGTCAATAAGTTGATCCCGCGAACGATTTTTGGCAACTGGATTTTCTAAAAAACTTTGTACAATATCGTCCCTCGGCTTTTTTTCATGTTGAGCGATTTGGCATATGTTTTGTTTGATTCAATAGTAGCTAGCCGTTCACATATGCTGTCGACGAAAAATTTAACTTCTTCTGTAGAAAAATTCTGTTCGCATGGCTTTTTATCGTTTTCTGGCTTTTTATCGCTTTTTATTTTCGTACGGTAATGAAAACGTTACAGTAATGAATACACGCGCGGAAAATCAGCTAACCTCGTCGAGGTGAAATGACCACAATGTTTTTTTCCTGTTATATCCTTTTTATATTAAAAAATATGCTTGAGTTTGTTCTGCCACCCTGTTACAAAAGTAACACGGTGATAACGAAAGTAACATGGTGTTGGTTAACACGGACTTAACACGCTATTGTGAATACGAGGTGATACTTGACATGCTGTTAGCTCGATCGCCATGTTAGCCAACACGGTGTTAAGTCCTAACACTGTGTTGACTTAACACGCAAATTGTGAATATTTGGCGTTAATGTATAGTCTGTTTTTTATAAAACGCTTCCTAATACAAAACTGACACAAATCAGTACTGTCGTCAAAATCTTTTGAATAGATGTCTTATCATAAAATTTTTCACTAGGGTGAGGCCAGTATGTTCACAAATTTTCAGTCCTATATGGTATGCGGTTTATCAAAAAATCGCAAAAATCTGAAATACTACTTGCTTTCCACTTTCATTAGTTAGAAGCATTCCAAGAAAAACAGACTATAACTACGCAATATTCAGAAAATGCAAGAGTATCATAGGCTTGTCAAAAGTGCGATGTTACTACATCCCTGAATTATCATTGGACTTTGCAGTACCTGCAAAGCAAGAGTTACAGTGTTTTTGCGCTCTGATGAATCATAAATTTTATGTAGTTAGCACGATTTATTTGACTTCAAACGGGAGCTTTCTCACTTTATGTCAATATGTTTGTCAGAGAATTCAGCTGATAATCCGTATCTTTAGATCTTTTGTTCTTCAATTCTTTCTCAGTGGAATTTTTCTCTTTCGACAACCTCAGCAGCAATTCGAAACAGAAAGAAGCAAAATATTAGGGAAAATAAAATCACAAGTAAAACATGATGATGTCACATTAAGTAGAAATTGGGAGCCATGTCACATTGAATGAAGTGGTGATCAGTCACATTGATGGGAAACCCATACCATATCCCATAGGTAATATGGCCATGTCACTGGAAGTGGCATGCTGTGACCCCGTTGGGTGGCTCCGTTATATTCTTCTACTTTGGGAACCCAACCCAGCAGGTACTACCACAGGTAAACCTATGGTGTACCTCGGCCTTGTCCTAGGGTTAATGCTGTAGAATAATGGACAACGCGGCCGGGTGGGGGGTGCCAATCCCTAGTCCTCATTCACTGGAATGGGGGACGGTGCCATTCGAAGAATGGCGTACTGTAGTGGACCCGATTGTTAACCTAAATCCCCTTATTGGCCCTGACCTTAAGGGTGTGAGGGCTTTCTTAACTGAGGGTACTTCCGGGGGGAAAACTAGCTTAGGGGAGACTCCCACAAATATACCCTCAACAACAGAAACCCCTGAGAAGACTTATGACACCTCTTCTCAAATTACTCGGCGCTGGGCGATGGGTTCGGGGTCAAACTGGGGTCCTACGGACGGCGATGTACGGGAACGGGAATCCGGGAGATTTGGCGTGGGGTTCGGCAGCTGCTGATCGGCAGACGGCGATAACGGACGTTTCCTTGGCGAGGGCGACGGGGTTCTACGATTAACGGCGACGGGGGTGAACTCCTACAATCGGGTTACTGTAGCAGGCCATGTAAGGAAGACCGAAGGCGAGGGTATGCAAATTTATTCGAGAAGCAGCGAATGCAGTTGAAATATGTAAATTAATATAATAAAGGCGACAAACAGCAAATGCGAGATGCAGGCTAAAAGATGCAACAACGATTAGGCCCAAAAAATGAGTGTCAAACTAACGAGACATGCCCTTTTAAAGGGCTCCATAAACTACAGTATGCCTTGGGCGGAGTTAACACTCCCCCAAGCTAACTTCTGCAGTGGAAACTGCAGAACACATAGACATAGACACATAACACATAGACATTTTCCAGTTCACAACGTTAAGCATTGGGGCGAGTTTTCACTTTCCATGCTTAACATAGGAACGTCAACTAGTGAGAATTTCCAACTAATCGTTTCACGTTGCGAAACCTCGCTAGTTTTTACTGATAAGAAGTGCACCTTGTGCTCTAATTACAGCGATGAGCTCGGAGAGCTTATCTCTAACGGAAATTCTTGACTAGCGGGTACATACCGTAGTCTATGTGTGCGAACACATAAATTGCATGAAAAAAGTATAAAAACGAAACGCAAAATTGATGTAAATTACTGTAACACAAAACGTAACGAAAAACATAATGAAAAATTGTGATGTGCATCACATGATGTTTGACGAAATCTGTCGGCACGTGACACGGCAGTCCTTCAAAAAAGGGCGTCCTCGTCCTTGTGCGCGTCTGTGGGGGTCAAATGTTCAGGTGATGGTGACGGCGAGCGGTTGATGGTCCCGTGGTTTTTCGGTGCGTTCTGGTTTTGTGAAATTGTGTCAATGTTGCGTGGAGTTGCTGACGTCGATTGAAGATGCGTGAAGTTGCTGACGTCATTTGATCCCTTCGGTGAAGTTGCCAATTGTCGGTTGATTTGTGAAACCTGAAACGAGATTAAAAGAAAAATTTTAGAGGCGAGATATAGGCTATCGCACAGATGCGCCTGTGATGTGAGGCAATACCCTAGTTTAGATGCATTGATCGCTGCTCATTCTCTTCTTTACACTGCTATTCCAGCATGGAACAGGAGTGGGTGTCCTGTGAGGGGCACGGCGGTCCATCGAAAAAGGACGACCCTGTCCGTAAGTAAAGAAGAAAAGAGGTACTTGATTACGGGTCGGAGACCTCTGCATCAAGATGTGGGTCAATGAGATCTTGTGTAAAATCTCTGTTTGTTGATGGAATCAACAAAGGTGCTGTCTCAATGACCTGTGAAGTGGAAGGTATCTCCTCTTCGTCTGTAGGCTGAGCAGGTGACACGTAGCGTCTAAGCTGGTTGACATGTACAGTATCTTCTCGGTCAGTCGCAAGTCGAATGGTGACATTGGGATAGGTCACATTTGTGACAAAGTAGGGGCCATCATAAATGGGCAGTAATTTGGGCGTTAGACCACGTTTTCCGGTGGTGCGCAGTTTGAGCACCTGATCCCCAACTTTGTAAGAGACATCTCGTGCCATGCGGTCGTAGGACCTAGCATAAGCCGCCTGGGATCTCTCAATTCTGCTCTGGATCAAGGTCAAGGCATTTGTAAAATGCCGTTTGACCTCCATATCATAAGTAGAAACATCTATGATATGAGGCGGAGGGTTGAATGAGAGCGCTGCATCAACAGGTAGCATGGGTGTATGACCATACATGAGTTCAAAGGGTGAATACCCTGTGGACTCATTCATGCTAATGTTGACAGCGAACACAGAGTACGGCAGGTGTTCATCCCAATCAGTATGACCTTGGTGGACATACATACGTAACCGTGTAGCTAGCGTTTGATTAGCTATTTCCACTTCTCCGTTTGTCATGGGATGATAAGCGGTGGAGTGGATTTTCCTAGTTGAACAAATGGCAGTGATTTCAGTCATCAGTTTGGATGTGAAATCAGTACCACGATCAGACTGAAGAATCTGCGGTGCCCCATGTCTGCAGACAATTTGTGTAACAAAGAGTCGAGCTATGGTTTGGGCAGTAATGTCCGGAGTAGCGAAAGCTTCGACCCATTTAGTAAAGTAGTCTATAAAGACTACAATAAATTGGTTTCCACTTTCACTAGTGGTCATGGGTCCCATACAGTCGACACCGACTCGGTGAAACGGACCCATAATGGAGATCGGTTTCAGAGTTGCACGGGTCTTTTGTCTCCCAGGTTCATTCCGTTGGCAAAGATCACACCGTTGACAAAAGGACTTGACGTCCGCACTGAGGGAAGGCCAGTGGTACCGGCCGGCTATAAGCCTCACGGTACGTTTTGCACCAAAGTGTCCGGCAAGAATGTCATTATGATGAGCCTCAATAATAGTAGTAACCATGGATCGAGGGACAACAATCTTGTTGGACTTGCCTGTCCACTTGTGAAGGATGTTATCCAACAGGTGGTAGCCATTAACATCATTCTGATCACCATAGGGTTTTAGTGACCTAAGAATGGAGGCTAACTCTGGATCCTCAAATTGAGTTGCAAGAAGGTCATGGTGCTACGCATCCTGTGATATCTCTGCATAAGACTCAGACCTGGCCAGGTGCTGCGCACCATTGGTAGTCCTTTGGGATGAATTCGCCAGGTGCTGCCCACCATCGGAGATCATCATAACTTCTCCCTCGGGTCTGTATAGGGGAATATCATCAATACTCTCCCAGGCAAGGGAATTAGGATCGGGAAGGTGTGATAATGTGTCGGCATTACCATTAGACTGACTTTTTCGCGGCCGAATAGTCAGTTTGAATTCAGCTAACGCGAGGCCCCACCGAGCTATCCGGGATGAAGGGTTCAGTTTTTCTAACACCGCCTTAACAGCAGTGTGATCGGTCTGAAAGACCACCTCATGTTGAAAGAGGTAAGGCCGAAAGTGCTCAACGAAATGGACAACAGCAAGAGTCTCTAACTCCGTAATAGTGTAGTTCTTCTCAGCTGCTGTTAACCCTCTACTGGCGTACACAACAGGATAGTCGTATCCATTTTCGTCTAACTGACTTAGAACTGCTCCTATCCCTGAAATACTTGCATCAGCTTGAAGTATGAAGGATTTCGTAAAGTCCGGGTGGTGCAGGACAGGAGGGTTCAACAACAGCCTTCGGAGTTCGTCGAACGCTGCTTGCTGAGGTTTTGACCACTGGAAGGTAACTTCCTTCCATAAGAGCTTGGTCAGCGGCTTGCTGAGCCGAGCACAACCAGGGATGAAACGCCTATAATAAGACACCAGACCAAGAAAAGACTTGACGTCTTTAGCATTTTGTGGAATGGGTAAATCCTGGACAGCAGCCAATTTGACTTTATCCAGCTCGAGACCTTTCTGTGAGATGCGGTACCCGAGATATTCTACCTCAGAGTGCGAAAACTTGCACTTGCTCAGTCTGAGCTTCATTCCACCCTGACGGAGATGCTTAAACACATCCATCAGGCGCTCAAGCATCTGGGTGTGAGAGTTCCCGAACACCAAGATGTCATCGAGATAGGTCAGTGCAGTGCACCACTGCAATCCTGTAAGAAGCAGATCCATGAGGCGTTGAAACGTCCCAGGGGCATTGCAGAGACCAAAAGGCAGATAGTTGAACTCGTAAAGTCCAATAGGTGTATTAAACGCCGTTTTCTCTTTGTCTGCCTCGGCAATAGGTATAGACCAGTAGGCATTAGCCTGGTCAAGGGTAGTAAAGTATTTCATACCCTTGAGTGTGTCCAGGATATCATCAATCGGTGGGAGAGGATAAACATCCTTTTTCATAACCTCGTTAAGACCATGAAAATCAACACACATCCGGTGTGACCCATTTTTCTTGCGAACCAGAACCGTGTTAGTAGCCCAGGGAGAAGTGCTAGGCCGAATAATACCTTTCTCCTGGAGCGCCTTGACTTCTTGTATGATGAGGTCCTTTTCCTTGGGCGCGGTGCGGTAAGGGAAACGGGGGACTGGTCGAGCGTCATCCGTGCTGATCTCGTGGTGCACAAGGTCAGTGGAACCTGTGTCCTTTTCATCAATAGCGTAGAGGTCAGTAAATGTGACCAGCAGATGGAGCAACGCTGCTTTATCTTGTGAGGAGATATGTGAAGATATCACAGAATTGGCTTCAACCCACTTACAGTCAAGAATGGTATCAGACTTGACCGCCGATCCCTGTGAGGAATCAGTATGCATCTGCACATGACCGATGGTCGTGTGTGGGTGGAGAACCACTGAGTGTGTACTTGGGTTAACTACCTGTAGGGGTATGCGACCATTGGTCACAGTACTCACAGTACCAGCAAAGTATACATTGCGTTGCTGTCCCAAAAGAGGCTTAGGAAAGAAAGCTACCTCGGGCACAGTTGCATACATTGAAGGTACAGGTGCAGTGAATTGCGTTAGCGAGCGAGGCTCAAGGACAATCAACTCCTGCAAGGGTAGTGCCCCATGAGCAGAAGGTGGATTGTGAATGAGGCCTTCACACGGAACTTGAAGTTCCTTGAACTGAAGAAAGGATTATTCCCAGTTCAAACTGACCCAATTGAAGCGTCCGAGGAAGTTCGTCCCCAGGACCAGTTTAGCCGAACAATTCTCTTGAACCTGGACTTGAATCCGTTCAGAGACATCAGCCACTGTTACTGTGACATAGGCAGCACCTAGCAGTAGAATTGGAGACCCATTGGCTGCTATGGGGCGAGCCCTAGTCTCTGTGAGTACCAAATTGGGTAACTGGACCGCCAACTTGTGATCCAGGAGCGAGAAAACTGCTCCAGTATCAATTAGAGCTTTGGCCTCTACTCAATTGTTCAGTAGAACCTTGATATGAGGGGTCCTCATTTCAGTGGGGCAGAAAGCTGATACTACATGACCTGGGTCAGGCACAGAGTCATCAAAGCTCGACTCTGGCGCATTGGTTTGCTTCAGGATGGGCAAACCAGTGCGTCTGAGTAATCTTACTAGAGCATAACCAACTGATGTTTCCGGATTGGTTCGAGGAGTGGGATGAACCTGAACAGTAAGGACATGATCCGATCTTTCTCCTGAGCTCTGAGTACCTCCCAGTGATTCGACCTCAGCATCAGAGAGTGTGGCACCTCTAGTACAGGGGATGCAGGTGCATCAGAATCACTAGGCTCGTGAAACCATCTTTTCTCTAGTGTAACTGGAGAATTAGGACAGTTTGATCCTGACCTGACCATAAAATGACCACTAGCCCGTCTAGAAGACGTCCGGCTTCCTCTGGTCGACCCACATGATGAGGCAACTGAGGAAGCTCGCCAGGGTGGCCAAGAAATGGATGAAGTCCTTGATCTTGATCGGGACCCGGACTGGTACGAGGCCCTTGATAGTGAACATGTGTTCTCCCACCAGGGATCGACCTGATCGATCTCAGGCGTAGTCAAAAGAAGGGGTAATTCAACCGCATTCAATCGACAGACATGTTGTTGGTAATCAAACCTAACATTCTGGAATTGTTTGAGAAAGTCCAATCCAAGAATCAGATCGACCGGTGCCCAGAAAGGGGACGTAGTCTTACACACATGGAGATGTATATCCACTCTTGTATGTGGCTGACCGGTTCCAGGCAACATGATCTCGTATGGTCCTGAAAGGAGAGTATGGACAGCTTCAGGGCCGTATCCAGGAATTTTTGATAGGGGGGGCGACTTCAAAAATATAGACAATTTTGAAGTGTCAAGAAAATATAGCGTAGTGTAGCGACATATGTGAGTTGAAGGTTTAATAAGGCATATTTTTCTTCAAAATTTTATTTCAACAATCAACAATAATAATGCGCACCGAATCCGTACAACTGCAGATCACTGAAAAACCTCACAAAAAATCATAATAAAAAATCTAAGCGTCTTTTGTTCTTTTGAGCAAATAAATTTATGACATCGTTAACTTCCAACGAAACATGTTGGTTGATATACATATGCATGAGTCTGTTCAGCCGCTTACTTTTCATTGTGCTGCGCAAATATGTTTTCAAGTACCGTAATGTTGAAAAAGAACGTTCAGCACTGGCAGTCGTCACCGGTAAGGTACACAAAATCTTGATGAATTATAAATTGAGTAATATACATAGGTACTTCAAAGTGATGAAATTAAATTTTCAAATTAAGATTGAAGTTACTTGTAGAAGCGTTTTTATGTTGGGAAAATAATCATGGTTGCAGGTCAGAAATGCGTCGAAGGCAAAATGCTACTCTGAAAAAATAATTTAATTTAAAGTTTTAGAATGAAAATTCAAGGATATTTGAATAGGTAATATGAACGTCAGTGTCACTAGTTTCCACCAACTGCTATTTATTACAACAAGGGCTGGAAAAAAATTTTTCGTTACAACGACAGGGGGGGCTACCGCCCCCCCCCGCCCCCCCTCTAAATACGGCCCTGGACAGCTTTACCATTGATACTCATCAATGGGTTAAAGTCGTGATGTTGCTGGAAAGCCATCGCCGCCTTCGGACTCTCTTTGATCAGCGCTTTGTGAAGGTGTTGACTAATGATAGTCCGTGGGCAACCAGTATCGAGGAAAGCAGGAGTTTCCTTGTGGTCAACTAGTACGACAAAACATGGAGTGATTCTGTCTAACTGAGTTGGCACATCGTTCTGTACGTAATGAAAACCTACCCAACGTTGAACTTTCCGGAGGAGGTTCAACGGAGAGTATTGGCTAAAAAACCGAACCTGTCTTTTCCGCAGGGGGTAACTGAGGTAATAGGAGATCCCAACATAGATGAGAAATCCTGTACCAGCCAGTGCTGCCAGGGCAATGAGTGTGTTAAAGATCAACTGCACTGGTCCACTCAAAAGAGACTGTAAACCCTGCATGAGGTTGTGCTGTTGGCCAGTAATCACATGGTTTGCTGCCAGACCGTCACCTTCCAGTGAGGATTTGATGTCAGTTCCTACCCCTGCAACTGCTTGATAGATAGTATCTGGTTGGAGGGAGAGACCAGCAGTATAGTTTACCAACCGGTTCAAGACCACTTCAATTTGCTCAGTCTTGTAGACGTACTGTTTAAAGAAAGCAAAACTTGAAGGGGTCATCGCTAACTGATCATGAAAGAGCGCAGGAGCATCAAAGTAAATGACGTTGAAGCGCTGTTTTCAGAACAGCTCAAGCGGAATGTGGCTCACATGGACCGTGCCAGACTCAGTAAACCAGCCAAAGCAATTTCGGAAAATCCCTGTAAAGTGGTGGTCACACAGCAGCTTTGGGCTGAATTTAGTGAGATCTGGGCCACCGGGGGTGGCAAAATAAATGGTACTGCCAACCTGTACGGGTAGATACTTGTAACAAGTGTCCCCCACTCCACCTTTTGACACAACCATATGGTCAAGGCTTCACCCGTAAATTCCGCCCTCAGATCATTCCTTTGAAGGAATGCCCGGGCTCCTAGTGTAGGGTCAAAATGAAGCAACTGCCAAGTCAGATCAAGGTAGAGTTGAGCGTGAGAACACAACTCCAGCCACATGAATCGAAAATTGTTAATTTCCGACTCTTTGATCTGCTGAGCCAGGTAATTCAGTTTGGCATTGATGGGGTCAGGATGGGAGTCCTTTGCCAATCCGAACAACCTTTGGGTCAAATTAAATCTTCCGTGGATGCGTAGAAGAAGACCCTGATCCGTTCTTACTGTATTCGACCGGAGGTCAGGACACAGCCGAAACACACGAGAGTTTCCCGTGATCTTCAGGGCAACCTGCAAATCATCGATGATGATATGGTTCCCTGATACAGACGCAGTGTAATTACCCTGTGGTCGATAATGACACTGTGCTCTAAAGTTTGTGGGAGGCCAAACAATTACCCCGTCAAGAGTAATGCATTGACCTGCAGTGGGACTGCATCCACCTACATCTCCTAAGGTACTTAGAGCTGTAGTGCCATCCCACGAAGCGACCTGTCCCTCCTCGATGAAGAGGTTAGTCACTGTCTTGCAGACATCATTGCAGCACCATGAGTACATCACCTCCAGTGTTTGGTTAGTGCTATAAAAGCCAGGATGTATTTCCGTGAGTTTTTGTAAACCAAACACCTTTGTGCGATGTGCTAGCGTACACGCCGCAGGTGCTAGATGCTGAGTGGTTATGACGTCTGCAGTAATGCCCCTAGATCCGAAAAAACCAGTATTAGTGCACACCTTATGGTTTCGCAAGGTACATTTCCATGCTTTAGTCGTGATTGGATCAGAAATAGGTACATATACTGTAACATTCACGCGCCGTGGACTCCACGAAGATTTTGGTGGTTTGCATTCAACTTTTTGAGGTAACTCAACTGGATGACGGCTTCTTGAAAGACCACAAAATTGGTATTGAGTAGCATGTGTTGCAGAGCTCATTCCTAGGAACAGTAGTGTTACGAAGGCCCAATTTATTACAAACAAAATATTTACAAACGGTGTTTGCAAATTTACACCAAAATTTACAGTTTTCACCCGTCGGGCGGCTTCATTCTTCGAGGTCATCATCATTGGATGACACGGGCTCCTCTCCCGGGAAGTCGATGACCAAGCCTCTGCACGGGTGGACTTCTCCAAGAACGTCAATCTTCGGGGACTGCGGGACGGTTGCCGTCGGAAATGGCGACGCCTCGGTGACATTGATGGCGTTGTTAACGGCGAGCAATGGTTCTCCAAAGGCGTTGGCGACCGGTTGCTGCTGCGCAATTGCCGCCAGTGTTTGGGCCCCTGTCGTCGTTGTTGTCAGTGAGGTGGCAACAACTGCTGTGGGCCGCACGTTGCGACTGGCCTCCTCCACAGCGCGGCAGATGGCGTCCACTGCCGGCGACGACGGTTCACCGTCCAACAGGATCTTGTCCACGGGGGTGGCACGAATAGTTCCCTCGGCGATAAACTCGAGCACCCGTCGAGCGACGTCGGGCCCAAAACTCGCAACACCGTTGGCGTTGATGGCATGACGTCGGCGGCCGTAAGCGCCTCAACCTCGAACGGCTCGTTGAGTAGCGCCCTGGGGAGGTGCGGATACTTTTTGGCCAAATTGGTTGACCAAACAGCCTGCATCGCGTCGGTGAGGAACAGGGGTTTTTTTTTTCCGTACAGTACGGATTTTTTTCAGGTGGTACGGAAAAATTTTATAGGAATTTCCGTACGGTACGGAACTATTTTTTAACTAACTTAACTATTTTTGCGCCACACGGAAATAAGTTAGGCGGTACGGAAATTTTTTCACTGGATTTCCATACGGTACGGATCGATCGGTACGGAAAAAAAAGCCCTGGTGAGGAATGAGGAATCTGTAAACAAGAAATCGTTAAAGCCTGTGACTTATAAGGACATCTGATTTCCAGATCTGAAACTTCAGAAAAAGAAGGTAGTTTACCTATCAGATTCATCGATTCTAACTGACTGACGACCTCCGACGCAGAGTTCGTAGGGATTCCGGGCGGCGGCCCCTGGTTGATAACACCTGCGGGTGGCGCCATTGTACCTTCCATCCGTCGATACGACGCGATTACGCTGACGTTGCCAGTCATTTTCGGTGTCATTGCCGGGTTTACGTTGACTGGCATCGCGTATTTTGGTGGTGGCGGCGGCAAAATCGACAATGGAGTCGCCGAGGCCACTGCTGTAGCTGAAAACCCAATACTGATTACACAGACAGGATAACACAGTTGTGAGTGATCCGCCAGATGTTCAGCCAGAACTTCATCATCCAGATCAAAGAGATCTGGGTGAAGAAGACTGTCGGTAGCCCCTACAGCATTATTTTGCCGTGGGGGTGACCGATATTGGTTCCCTGTCCTGTGAGGAGTTGGATTAGCATATCGCCGAAAATTTCCACTTGCCCCCTGAGGAGAGTAACTAGAATTACCAAAATTAGTCTCACTAGGCAATGTCAAATTTCGATTTGGGCAAGCCGTAGCCCTGTGCACTTGTAATTTTCGGCAATGCGGGCAGGGTCTGTCACATCGGTCAGTCGGGTGTGCCCTCGTTGGACAAAAATAGCAACGGCTGGCGCCGGTGGCGGTGGCGGTGCTTGGGCCGGCGCTATCGGGATGTTGGGCCTGGCAATTAGCGTCATTGTGGGTGCAGCATCCATGGTAGGAGCACATCTGTAAATGTGCCCCTGATGGGCGATTGCGGGCGGTTTGGACACCCATCAATGGCGTCGATAACGGCGTCGAATTTCTCGATGGCAGTGCTGATTGCTGAGCCATAAGTTGGGCAACGTGAGCCGTAAGCTGGGCCATCTCTGATTGTAAATGTCGAATTTCGTCGGACGGCATTACCGACAGACGTTGAGCGGTGCCCCTTTGATTCGACATTGACCTGACGTTGTTGGCGGTCCTTTGTTCTGAAGAGAAAACAGCATTAGATGGGGCAGTATACCTAATCTCATCCCGAAAAATCTGCAATTCCGCGTAACAGGCTGCTTTGAGAGTCTCTTCAAGAGTTGTGAACTCCCTGAACTTAATACTATCTCTAAGGACTGGTTTCAACCCTCTCAGAAAGATAGGTTTAATAATAGAATCCCTAACGTCAGTCCCGAGATCCGGATAAGCCACCCTGGACAGTCTCGTAAGCTGCTCAAGGTAGACTATCGCGGACTCAGTCGGCTTCTGCAGGCGATCTTGAATCAACTGCTGATGCAGATCTGAGTCACGCCTTACTGGAAAGTCTCTCCTAAGAAAAGCCGTGAACTCTTCGTAGCGGGTAGGCTGCGGAGTACTACTGCTAAAGTCCCGGTAGGATGCCAGAGCAGGACCTGTGAGGCAAGACTCCAAAAATGCGATTTTATATGCATGATCTACTTCTGTTACCCCTTGAAGTGTAAAGAAGCGGGTCAAGTGAGATATAAAATCTGTAATGGACTCACCAAAAGCACCCGAAAAGGCAGGAGGGGCCATGAAGCTGGACACAGGAGGGTGCCTTCTGCCATTCATAACCTCCAGCTTTTGGTTGAGTGGTCCATGGGAATTCTCAAACGCAGCTTGGACCTTATTCTCAATCTGTGAAGGTAAATCAATTTCTGACTTCATGGATGAGAATTCGTCTTCCTGTAAGGTATCTAAGACTGATGATCGTGCCTGTGAAGTTATTCGATCAAACTGAATAGAGAGGGGCTCACTTGTCTGCTTAAGCTTAGTATTAAGGCGACAGGAACGTCTAGGTGTCTCTATTTTGTAGAAGTGAAGTAAGAGTAACTTTTGTAGTCACGTGGCGAGGAAGCGCGGGAAGTACGAGATCGTTTGCGCGATGGGGTGTTGAGGCTGTAACTCTTGTTCTTTACAATAACTAGCGACCACGCAATGATGGGGCTAGAAAAGAACAAGGTTTTAGCTCTCAGAACAGCCAGGATGAAAGATAGGTTGACTCAGAAGGGAATTTATCTGGTCACCTACGTAGTTAAAGAGGGGATAACCCAAGTGTAAAGAGAGGGAGAAATTATACCCAAACTTTTGAAATTAATGGGGCTAGACCCGGTTATTTGAACCAAAAGTAAATAAATTTGAATGAAATGGTGGAACTCCAACCATAAAATTGAAGGAATCGACATGAGGACGTATGGATAAACCCCCTCAAATGGGAATTTTATTTGGAGGTCAAGTCCGGTGTGCTAGTTTACAAACTTTGGGATATGGGAGGGCTTGTAACCGACAAAGTCCTACTCACCAGGAGTAGCGCATGGAGTAGCTTAAGAATAAATAAGTAAAGGGGGACAACTTAAAGTAAACTTAGTGGGCGCAAATAGATAGGGACAAAATTAGTTTACAAACCAGACTACGCAAAGGGGAACGCGCTATTATGCAATCAGCCTCACTCACTAGGAGCAATTGCGAACTCTGAAAAGTGTGATGATTAGACAGGAGGATCCTGGGAGGACGTCATTCGCGTGTATGCTACAACCGTGCCCAAAACGGGAATGCGCGTTTCAAACAGAACGGGAACTCTCCAGGAGTATTATATACAGCTGGGGGCCGGGTTTCCGTTCACTGAGATGAAGTGAGGATCGCAGGTCACCAGTTGAGATATAAGAGCACCAGGTACCAAGGTGCTATTCTGACACACTCAGTCAGTAAAAGGGCATGGGGGTCCTTGGCCCAGCTGTGCCAAAATGGAGGTGGGGAAATGCAGGCTTCCTCCTATGAATCGAGGCTAGGCTCAACGCATCTTGAGATCAGGGGTACAGTCTGTCTCGAATAAATGAGTGTAAAGTGAGGAGCTATGGCCGACTTAGTTGTAACGTGTTTAGGCGGACTCGAACACCTTCGCTTAGGCGGACTAGCGGTTATATTATGCTAAGGGACAAACCAACGGAGGCGGACTCAGGATTAAGGGGGACTCTAGTGCGGACATTATTAGGCCAGCTAACGAAGGCGTTTGAGTGTAAAGAAATGAATAAAGGGGGGTCTTTTACACTTTAGGTCTAACCAGTGGCTGTGCTGTAATTCCTGAGGAATTATTCTGGTGGGGACACTAAAGATGATTATAGATGAGAAAGAAATGCGAGAATTTAGATAAGAAATTTACAAGAAGGTTGTCAACCCTTGCAGTTGTTAGACACAGGCAGTACCGACTGCAAATGCCTAACGGTTGCGTATGTTGAACAACCAACCCAGCTGAGGCCGAGTCTAAACCCGTTCGAACCTGCAGTTAAAGCTTAAAAGAGTAGTCATGTGCTGATCCATCAGTGCCGCTACCCTTGCGGACAACTTGATCAGTATCACGGACCGAGTGCATCTCAGATTGAGTGAGTATGTCTACTGATGTTTCCCAGGCACCAGTAACACACAGACACAACCCCAAAACAAGAGCCGTAGGTGAGAAAGTAATACTCCAATCATCACCTAGGACTCAAGTGGCATCTTGGAAACCCACAGTACCCTGGTGCTGACGTCAAACGATGTGATATACAACACCACACACTCGGTGCTGACCTCAGGTGACTGGGATGTAGGTGCCATAATCTCATATTGCAGTATGTACACCAAGAAGTAAGGGCCTACGGCTACAAACTTCTTACGGCAATACGGGGCATGGCCGTTGCTGAGGCCAGAATAAGACTGTAAAGTCTTAATTCCGATACTGGAATAGAGACTTATCATTGTGGACATCAGTAGATAGGGCCCTAGGCCAGCAACCTTGCTACGACAACACGGAGCATCACCGTTGCTGACGTCAAAAGGTAATAGCTGAGTCTCAGTTATCCTACAACAATGATATGAGATGCCATTGTTGCAGACGTCAGATGTGCAGTTTGTAAGGCCTCACATCTCCGTACAACAATATGATGCATTATTGTTGCTGACGTCAAGGACTGAAGTCGGAATAGCCCACCAATCCTAGTGCAACAACACGAGCCTCTTCTGTTGCAGACGTCAGAAAGACAGTGCCATATGGTCACCATCCTGCACTAACAACCTGTTACGTTGCCATTGCTGACGTCAGAGGTAGAGCCGGAGGGCCACCCACCCCTTAAAGCAACAGCAAGGGATGCAGCTGTAGCAGACGCAGGGGGAGGACATGGAAAACTACAACCCCTTAATGGCCACATGCTATGCCGCCATTGCTGACGTCAGAGGCATGACCCTGCTAGTCACGCCTCAGTGCAACAGCAGCATGTGAGGTAGTTGCGGACGTCAGAGGTAGGGTCGCTCGAGACACATCACCTCAGAACAACAACCCAATAAGTAGTTGTTGCTGACGTCAGTGGTCACGATCGGTAAGATCCCCACCACGTGCAACCACCGAGAGAGAGAAGAGAAAAGAAGAAGACCGTACAGTAGTGGAAAAAATAAAAATGACCTACTGAAGGTTGGCCAGCTATGACGTTTGTGTGACCGGTGAAGAAAAAGTTTTGTTTTTGATAAATTTGAATAGAAGTGGAAAAGAGAAGGTTTTGTTTGTTTTTGGTAGGAAAAAGGATAAATTTTAATTTGTTTGTTTAGAAAAGGAGAGAAAAAAAATGGGTTATTAGTTTTTATTTGAGTTGATTTTTGAGATAAGAAAATTTATTGGGTGAAAAATTATTATAATTGGGTCACACACTACGCATAGAAGGCCAAGAAAATAAAAAGTAAAGTAAATAAAATAAAATTTGAGACCCGAAAGATAAGCAATGTGATCTGCTAGGTGCGGTGTTATATGTGTCAACAGTAAAATTTTTGCTTGTTTGGCTGGAAAAATGAGCAACTTGGGAAGTGCTCAGTGAAGATAAGAAAAAGTTTGAAAGAGTGTGTTGACACACATACCGGACACAGATAACAAATCAGGACCACACTTGACATCCAGAATCAAGAGTGGAGGGTGTACTGTATCTGGTGATCGGAGATCATGAAACCCTCAGGGGCTGTGAAAACCTCATGGGCTGTGATATTCAAGTACCCGTACCCAGGTATACCATAGTTAGAGTACGTGCAAATCGCAGTCGTACTGTAACCAAAAGGCCTACGGTGCTACAGTAACCTATCCAATTACACGCAGTGAATGGAGGCCAAATAATGGAAAAAAATGGAAAAAACAGAAAAAAAAGAAGCTCAGAGGAGGTTTACGGCAGAATACTCTATTTACTCAACTCTGGGAGTTTTATGACTCTTGGGGATTAAATCTGGGGGAAAAATCGACACCAGGGGGATATATGAAAGCTTACGGGAGTTACTGTACTCATAAGGCATTAATTTACACGCAAGAATCATTAAATTAATCACACATGGGGCAAATCCCGACCTACAGTAATTAAATTTTTTACTCAAATGCGGTGCTATCTGAGTTGGCGTTAAACTCAAATAAAAGGGCCTATTCTGACCTAAGGGGCAGTGTACCTTCTTACGGGCGTATCCACTTACATGAGGGCAAAAATTTCATCCTAAGGGTCAGTGATCCCACTCCGAATGCGAATCAGCAGACCTGAGAGAGGTTTCCCCACTCAAGTGGCGATTCTCATGATCTGACGGAGGTTTCCCCACTCAAACCGAAAATTTACCTAATTGAAAGAGGTATCTCACTCAAAAGGGTAAAAGGTTCGTTCCCAAGGACTGTGAAGTCAGACTTAAAGGTCAATTTTCCAGCCTCGCCATGTCACATTAAGTAGAAATTGGGAGCCATGTCACATTAAACCAAGTGGTGATCAGTCACATTGATGGGAAACCCATACCATATCCCATAGGTAATATGGCCATGTCACTGGAAGTGGCATGCTGTGACCCCGTTGGGTGGCTCCATTATATTCTTCTAATTCGGGAACCCAACCCAGCTGGTACTACCACAGGTAAACCTATGGTGTACCTCGGCCTTGTCTGAGGGTTAATGCTGTAGAATAATGGACAACGCGGCCGGGTCGGGGGTGCCAATCCCTAGTCCTCACGGGACGGTGCCATTCGAAGAATGGTGTACTGTAGGGGACCGGATTGTTAACCTAAATCTCCTTATTGGCCCTGACCTTAAGGGTCTGAGGGCTTTCTTAACTGAGGGTACTTCCGGGGGAAAACTAGCTTAGGGGAGACTCCCACAAATATACCCTCAATAACAATAACCCCTGAGAAGACTTACGACACTTCTTCTCAAATTACTCGGCGCTGGGCGACGGGTTCAGGGTCAAACTGGGGTCCTACGGACGGTGATGTACGGGAACGGGAATCCGGGCAATTCCGCGTGGGGTTCGGCGGCTGCTGATTGGCAGGCGGCGATAACGGACGTTTCCTCGGCGAGGGTGATGGGGTTCTACGATTAACGGCGACGGGGACGGGTTCCTACGGTCGGGTTACTGTAGGTAGCGATGGGTATGTAGGCCGGGGCACAAATATGCTAATTTTTATTCCATGTACGGTAAAACGCAGTTGACAATATAAAATATAATAAAATATCGACAACGGCGAATGCGGATGCAAAGGCTAAATGAAAACCAGTTAGGCCCAATAATGAGTGACAAAAAGACAAAACATGCCCTTTTAAAGGGCTCCATAAACTAGAGTATGCCTTGGGAGGAGTTAACACATCCCTAAGCTAACTTCTGCAGTGGAAATTGTTGCAGAAGATGCCTATGATCACATAGACATTTTCCAGTTTACAACGTTAAGCATTGGGGCGAGTTTTCACTCTCCATGCTTAACATAGGAACGTCACTAGTGAGAATTCCCAACTAGTTGTTTCACGTTGCGAAACGTCGCTAGTTTTTACTGATAAGAAGTGCAGGTTGTGCTCTAATTACAGCGATGAGCTCGGAGAGCTTATCTCTAACGGAAATTCTTGACTAGCGGGTACATAGTCTACGTGTGTGATTGAAAATAATAAATCGAAATGGAAATAAAAGTGCGCAAAAGCAACAGAAATAAACATAAAAAGTACACACATAAATTGCATGTAAAAAGTATAAAAATGAAACGCAAAATTGATGTAAATTACTGTAACACAAAACGTAATGAAAAACATAATGAAAAATTGTGATGTGCATCACGTGACGTTCGACGAAATCCATCGGCACGTGACAATGAACAAAAAATTAAAGGCACAAAAACATATGTTATTCCATGAGGCGATGGGCAACGATGTAAATAGTAAATTTGAGACCAAAATAATTTTAAAATTTTTGTAAAGAAAACATCGTAGAAAGCACGACAGTGCTTTTACTATACGTTTGTCCTTGGTGCATCACCCCTTTTGACTTTGAGATTGTTTTCCTAGCGAACCAAGAGACATGTGGAGATGAAATTTGGGGAACATAAGTCGATCTCCTCTATCCAACAGTGTAAGGTATAGCACGATCGAGTTACTGCGTATACTGTAGTGTAGAATGTGGCCTATACCCCCTTAAATAGCGGCTATTATAGCGGATTAGCCGTTTTTGGTGTTCAGAAAACGCCTTTTGGGATTTTTGGAAAAAATCATTCCTCATTCTAATATGGCATAAAGATGATTTCCTGATGATCATATGAATATCTCAGGCAAGAATAAGGCCAAGAACATCATTCTTCTTTTGTTGGATGAAGAATAGTAAACTCAAATAAACGTGCTTTAACGGAATTCTGATGGTGTAAAGTGACTCCACACCAGCCAGAAAACAGATAAAAAAAATTTTTCTGGTTCAACTTCTGAAACCAATTCCAATCGATCCGGCATACCGGAAATTTCTTGAAAACTTTTTTCATTTTTAGAAAAAAGTCACGGGAAGTGAAAAATTTGCATAAACTTAATTTACATTAAAAAGGAATTGGCCGTACATTGGTCGTGTAGCGTGCTATAAATTTATCGGGGTACTTGGTTATGGTTCCTGTGATAAAAAATATGTAAGATGATATCAGAGTTTTTTGATCATGATACTTGAAGTTAGTTGATCTGATGCAGAGCAGATCAAGTTGATCTGGAAATGAAAAATTGGTAGATTAAGAATTGTTTTTGGTTTTCAGTGTGAACTGGGCCCGGTTGCACAACTGTTACCTTCGACGAAGGTTCGACCTTCGCTGCAACCTTCCGGTTGCACAACAAAACTTCAAACGAAGGTACGACTTTCGTCGAAGGTTTGACCTTCATTTACTGTGTAACGCGAAGGCTCGAGCTAGAGCCACTGTTTTTTTTCCACATTTGCACATGCACTATAATGTGGAAAAAAAATCTGGAATGTGGAAAAAATTTTTGAGGTCCTTCCGCAAATGTGGAAGAAAAATTTGGGGTTTTCATATTGGAAAGATGCATTTTGGTGCATTTTAGGAGGTCCAAATCTCAAAATTTTCCGGCGCTTCGCGCCGATTATAACTAATAATCATCATTATTCATTAAGTAGCTCAGGCGTGGCTTTTATCATGTCTACCTTCATTTATCACTTAATCTATAATAGTTTTCATCATCTTAAACGTAGCATCTCATGTTTTAATTGATAATCTTCAACATTTTATCATAATATTCAATGGAGATTCGCATTTTTTCCTTTTGAGAAAAATCAATACATCAGGTCTCTATGCTTTATGATGCGATTATTTCTTTGCTAACAAAAAATCAATTCAAAAGCTTCATGGAAATATCTTTTGGAAATTTATACTCTTCTTACTCATATATTTTCGACCAAGTTCATGAGAGTTTACAAATAAATTACAGATTTTAAAATTTTTCTGGTAAAATTCTAGAAATTACGACTCTTGAACACAAAATTGGAATCTAATTCTTGAAATAAATGTTCGGAAAATCGATTTTCCAGCATCTCAGAATGTCAATATACCCGAAAAATTTTCCGGCGCTTCGCGCCGGATAGATTACCATCTTTTTTGGGCGTTCGCTTGTCATCATAGAGGACTTGACCATTGATTTCTTGTGTAATTCAAGTCAATTATGCTCTTGGCTAGTTTGCTAGAAAATTTGTTCAACAATGCTTGTAGATTAGGTTTTTAAGTCGAACATTTCAATTTTTTCTTCAATTTTAATGATTTAACTTCTCTAAAAACACCGGAAGGCTTGAAAAAGCTCAAAAACAGTGCGATAAAGCGTCTGTGAGCATTTTTAAGCCAGAAAACGAGGATTTTAAGACAAAAAATTTTTTTCCACATGTGGAAAAAAAATTTGACCCCTTTCCACATTTGTGGAAAAAAGTTCGTGGAAAAAAAACAGTGGCTAGGGCTGCCCTTCTTGCGAAGGTCACAGCTTTTCGGCAATATTGAACTGTTAATTCATGGTGAAAATAGCATATTCTTGGCCTTAATCTGCATATTATGTGATTTTTTCCTTTCGTAACGTTAAATTGACGTCGCACTGGCGTTTTCCTTAGTTTAGTGCCATGTGTTTGGTTTCTTATGCGTTTTTTTCGATTTGTATTGCAGAAACTCAGTCTTTTTTTAAGTTTCTCAGCATTTTTAATGTTCATCACTAATTCTCTGCCTTAATTTCATTTTTCATTGAGTTTTTACTCATTTTAGCGACCTTCGGTGATTTCCCTCCCCCATACTTTTCCCATTTTCTGACCATACCTGTAAGAGGTCCGACCAGTTGGGGGGGGGGGGGGGGGAGGGTAAACCCAAAATTTCGGGGTGGGGGTCTCAACATTTCCAAAATTTTGGGGAGGGGGTCGAAAAACCAAAAAAAAGTCGAAAAAATTACGAAAATTTTGCCGAAAAGGGCCAAAAAGAACTTTTTTCCCTGATTTTTTCCAACTTTTCCGAGTTTAGCGGGGGTTGGGTATAGGGTTGACCAAGTCGGAGGTGGGAGTCCCAACATTTGTGGGTATAGGGTTGACCAAGTTGGGGGTGAGGGTCCCCTCCCCCCAATTACAGGTATGTTTCTGACGAAAAAACGAAAAATTTTGAAAAACTTCCAACTTAAACTTTTGGTCAGTTCCGCGTCCTAATTCTTGCGATTCCAGTCATTCATAACCTTAAGTTATACATTTATAACCATATAACTTAAACGTTTATAACCGTAATTGGCGCCTCATTTTTGCAATAACACCTCTCTGCATTGCGCTGGTTTTATTTTTCTTCGGCACGACAGAAATAAATTAGATACAGTATAACTCACTAATCCATGCAAAATAACAGAAACAGCTTTACCTGTGGATTGGAATGCAGCGAAGGTTCAACCTTCACCGCGAAGGTCGGACCTTCGAAGGTTCGACCTTCGCTCCGATTTTGCAACCGGAATGAAGGTTGTGCCTTGGAAGGTTTTACCTTCGCTCGAAGGTACGACCTTCGGCGAAGGTTCTACCCTCATGAAGGTAACAGTTGTGCAACTCAGCCCTGATGTCAACAAATTTTTTACCTAGATCAGATCAAGTTTACCACGAAGTATAAAAATTAGCAGATCAATCGTTGTTTTGTATGAAATTTGATGCCGAGCAGTTGCTGGGTATTGTTTTTAGTGTGATCTGATGTCCGAAAATATTTTATCTAGTTCAGATCAAGTTGATCAGGAAGTATGAAATTAGCAGATCAATGGTTGTTTTTTTATAAAATTCAATGCCCAGCAGTTGCTGGGTATTGTTTCCAGTGTGATCTGATATTTAAAAATTTTTTGATTTAAATCAGATCAAGTTGATCTGGAAGTATAAAAATTAGCAAATGAACAGTTGTTTTTGAAGAAATTCATTGCAGAGCAGTTGCTGGGTATTGTTTTAAGTGTGATCTGATGTCCACAAATTTTTAATCTGGATCAAATCGAGTTGATCAGGAAGTATAAAAATTAGCAGATCAATGGTTGTTTTTGCCGATCAGTTGCTGGGTATTGATTTCAGTGTGATCTGATGCCTGCAAGCTTTTGATCTAGATCAAATCAAGTTGATCAGGAAGTATAAAAATTAGCAGATCAATGATTAGTGACTTCACAAGAGTGATTGAAGCCCGCCTTAATGTAAGCCCGCCTCAAACAACAAATTGCAGTTTTATTTGGCTTACCAGAATATAGAGACAATTTGAAAGCAGTTCATGATCTATTCATCATGGACAACATCGAAAACAATTACAATATTAGGCCAGCGGATATACGTTGCGTTTTTAGGGATGGTTCACGTGACAAAGATGGTCAAAACCCACGATTTTTGAAAATAGTTAGCGTCACTGGTAAAACTAAAAATTTTATTCATTAATAAAACGAGCAACGTGTCAATGGTCGATTAGCGTGATATAAATTAAACGATTTTGGCAATGAAGCTGGGTATATAAATCACTCGAGCAAATCATTTATATGTAAAAAACTAATAAAATTGTATTTTCTATTAATAATGCTTAGGTAGCGCCACCTCTCCATTTAGGTAGTCCTGTCCTAAATATTGTAAATCAATCTGATGTTTATCAACCAAGTCATGGCTTCAACAAATTTTTGAATTGTTCCGATTTTAATTCACGTAGCATATTTAGTAAATTACCCGAATTACGTCTTCTGTTACAAACTTCAGGTCATGAATTAATTCTTGTCTCTGAAATTTGGCTTAATGAAAATATCCCAGATTCTCTGCTAATCGCAAACTTCGATTATCTAGTTATTTGTCTCGATAGAAAAACGCGTCATGGTGGTGGTGTTGCTATTTTCTACAAAAAACACTTAAAAATCCAATCTTGTGTTTCTCCAGATTATAACCATGGTGAAATTATTGTGCCTTCCAAACCTGTCTGAATACTATTGCAATACTATAGTCTGTTTTTTTCGGAATGCTATTTTTCCGCGGAGAGATGAAAAAGAGAACAATTGTGTCTTTGTATTTTTGTGCAGGATGTTAGTTTTACTGTAGAACGGAAGAAAACGCAAAGTAAAAAAGCCTCAAAAATCGTCATTTCACTCACGAATGGGGATCAATCATACCTGTACTTGGGGGGGGGGGGGGGTTGGGGGGAGGTACCCCCCCCAACTCGGCCAACCCTATACCCAAAATCATTTCCCCCCCAACCCCCCCCCCCCCCCAGTTTGGAAAAAATTAAAAAAATTTTCAAAAAAGTGTATATGTTTTTTGGCCTTTTTTGGGAAAAATTTCGACTTTTTCCTACCCCCCCCCAAAATTTCGGATTTACCCCCCCCCCCCCCCAACTGGTCGGAGGTCTTACAGGTATGGGATCAATATGGATTTTTTGGAAGCTGGCCTTTGGTGCTGCTCTCATCCTGAAAAGACTTCACTCAGCACATGCATCGGACGCAATTTTTATTGGGTCTCTACTTTAACATTTTATACGTTCAAAAATCAAAACTAAGATAGCTTGCTGCATCTAGCGTTAGCTTATACTATAAAAATCCATTTCTCAAAACTTCCGAATCAGGTGCAACTTTCTGTACAGTGTATTAGCCATACTAATAACGCACGAATAGAGTTTTGCCTATGCGTCCAAAATTTCTGGGGTTATATCAAGAAATTACAATGTTTATTCCGAAAAATTATAAAAATATGCGATTAATTATAATCAAGTCTAAGATACCTAGGGCCCGGCCCGAAAATTTTTTTAGAAGCCCGTACCCGGCTTGGTCCGAAATCGGGCCTGAATCTTGAGGCCCGGCCCGATTAAAAGAACAAGGCCCGAAGCCCGACCTAAAAGTCGGATTTTAAAACCTTGTGTAAGTGCAATTTCATTCGATAATTTACTCTTGCTGAACATTGCACTTTTAGTTAAAGAGGATACAACAATCAAGGAATAGTCAAATTAAATCGATATTACTATACATGCACGTGGGGCGTTTGGGGAGATTTTCACCCTCAGCAGATCTGGCAACTTTTTCCGTGGCTTTTGGTTTGAAAGAGTAGAAAAATCGAAATCTCGTGCTTTTCTTCAGGTACACTGAAATAAATTAGGTGCCACGAACAAAATTCATTTGATACAGTAATCACAAAGTGTATGTTTTCTGGCCTTTTTTGGGAAAAATTCGACTTTTTTCTACCCCCCCCCCCCAACTGGTCGGAGGTCTTACAGGTATGGCCGAAATTACCGCCCCCCCGGACGGTTTTTAGCCTAATATGTATTTTTCATTAATTTTTCCTTTAAAATTTTCCTTAGGCTTAGGCTTAGGCCCGTATTCACAATCACGCGTTAACGGCGTGTTAGGCTGACCATACCTGTAAGCAGCGTTTTTTTTTTGTGCACGGACATTTGTGCCAATTGGCACAAAGGGCCAAAAAAATTTGTGCCAATGGCACAAAAATTTTTTTCACTCTAAAAACGTCTTACTGAAAACCATAAAACTGTTTTGTGTTGTGCCACTAGTTATAACATGCCCTGTTTTCGATCTAAATAGAGTCTTTTTTTAAAGCTCAATTCGCACATGCTTTTTTCATGTCCATGAGCTTTTTTGTATTATTCATATTTACTCTTGTAATCCTTTGCATCTAATACATTTATTTTCTTTCTTTCTTTCAAGTTTGATAAAAACTATCTAAAGATACATTCACCGCATTCATTTGCATAAAAATCGTGCTGCTCTATTTTCTCTAATCACGTCAGCGAGATAAGAAAAACTGATCTAACGAACGGTTTCTACGATCCGAAAAGATATTGAATGCTGCGAAAATTCATATATTTTTATAGACTTTTTGTCATGAAGTTTTCCTTTACTTTTCGGCCTCCTCCTAACAACTATATTAAAGATTAAATTAGGATGTCCTGTCTAAAATTGTTTTCTCCTGAAAAAATCTAAGTCGAAAGTCGCTTCGCGTACATTTTTGGTTGAATAATTGTGCCAAAAATGTCAATTTTTTTGTTTTAATCAATCACCAAAAATACAAGTTTCGGTTCTCATTTCTCAATCCAACTGAATGAACAGAGGAAGTAAAGTTAACAATTTCTATTCTTTAGCCGGTCATTGACAATCTCAAAGTCTGTTGCGATAATACAAATAAATTATTCGAATAGAATCCGCTTGCGTTATAGACAAAGGAAAGTAGTCAATATTAAACCCATTGAATCGGCGCGAAGCGCCGAGAAAATTTTGCGTTTTCAGCCCTTAAAATGACTAAAAATCAAGGAAATTTAGCCTTGGACCAGTCAAAAAATTTGTGCCAATTGGCACAAACGCTCAAAATTTTTTGTGCCATTCCAAATTTTTTTGTGCCAAAAACCATGTTTTGGCACAAAAAAAAACACTGCCTGTAAGACCTCCGACCAGTTGGGGGGGGGGGGGGGGGTAGAAAAAAGTCGAAATTTTTCCCAAAAAAGGCCAAAAAACATACACTTTTTTGCAAATTTTTTTAATTTTTTCTAAACTGGGGGGGGGGGGGGGTAAATGATTTTGGGTACAGGGTTGGCCAAGTTGGGAGAGGGTCCCCACCAACCTCCCCCAAGTACAGGTATGAGGCTGACACGGTGTTAAATTTGGCCAACACGGTGCTAAGTTTTATCCCCGTATTCACAATCGCGTGTTACGGTCGAAAAAAGGAAAAGTTAACACGGCGTTCTAAACCTGCCCCCCTACCAGTTTTAGCGGCGTGTTAGCAGTAGTCTGTTTGTTAATTTTTTCAACTGTCATGGATATTATTGACTTATTGGATCATATTGATGAAAATGAAGAAATAGTACATCATATTCATCACTTTCGGGATAGGGCCAATCCATTTGAGGGCTACGATGACATTACCTTTAAATCAAGATACAAATTGTCGAAAAATAGTGCCCGAGATTTGATTACGCTTCTTCAGGATCAATTAGAAAATTCTGGTCGAAATCATGCGATTTCTCTAGCACTTCAGGTTAATACGAAATCATAAGTTTTAGGGCTGTTTCGAGTACTCGAACTCTAACTCGATTAAAACTCGACAATTTTGGCAACTCGAAGTCGAAAACTTGGAAATTTAAAACTCGAACTCGAACTCGATTTTTTTCAACCATTATTTCGAGTTCTTTTCGAGTTTAAACTTTAGAATATAATGGAATTAAGAAATCCTGCTTAGTGTTTAAGATAAAGATATGTCATAAGTAACATAATTTCCCAAACATTTTATTCATCTCCATGCAAAGTCAAGCTAAAAATAGAAAAGGTAAAGGCAATGATTGATTTAATCGCCAAAAAATAAGCTATATATTTGAATAGATGTAATGCATATTTACCTTAACAGCGATTCCGTCAGATTCGACCAAATATCAGTCGTAAAAGATACTCCGTTATAGATGAAAGTTTGAATTTCTAATTTAACTTTTTCTCACAATTTCATATATACTTCGTCTACTTTTTCTGTGTAGAAGCAGCGCGATTTCAAGTTATATGAAGGAATAATCTTAAGAAAGCATAGTATACAACAGTTCTCTACATGCGTAGCTGTATATAGACAATTGGCACACACCAACTTAAACAAAAACTTGATTCATATTTCTTATCTTACTTCCTTCATAAGGGCCATGAAACCAATGTCCTCTACGTGGCTGAATGGTAGATCGTCTAAAATTATCATTTCAGCTATTTTTTTATCATTTTTTTTGAACGAGCATCACTGACTGTTGATCCATTATTTTATCTGAAAATTATCCGAATTTCAAATGAATTTTTTCAATAAACTATGAAACTCACTGGCTGAAACGCGTCATCTAAAGTTTTTTGGCTTTTCATTTCCATTTGTATCTTTTTCTTCAAATGTTCCATTTCAGAAAAACGAGCTTTGAAGTTATATTGATTGGTTTTAGAACAAAATTAAAAAAAACACAAAATTACTGCTAAACAGTTCTATATAGTTCAGTTGTACCAGACCAGGTGCATAATAATATTGACTGGCATTTATGTAACAAAATGAACGCTTATATACAATAGTGAATTACTCGAACTCGACTCGAAACAATTTTTAAACTCGAACTCGGAAAAGCAAAAAGACCAAACTCGAACTCGAACTCAAAATTACTAAAATTCTCTGATCGAAACAGCCCTAATAAGTTTTATTCATGAAAATTAACTGCTCATCAAATGACTGTTCAAACTCAAAGATTACATACTGGAAAAAGCTGGCATTGTTGAAAAACCTTGTTGACATTGACCACAATGTTTATTTTTTCCTATTATATCCTTTTCCATATTAAAAAACATGCTTCAGCTTATTCTGCCACCCTGTTACAAAAGTAACACGGTGGTAACACGGTGTTGGCTAACACAGACTTAACACGCTATTGTGAATAGGAGGTGATACTTCACACGGTGTTAGCTCGATCGCCGTGTTAGCCAACACGGTGTTGAGTCCTAACACGGTGTTGACTTAACTTAACACGCGATTGTGAATATGGGCCTTAGGATACAGCAGGCTCTTCCAATTCTTCTTCCCTTGTTGAGGCTCTTCCAAATGAAGTTATTAGTTAAAACCATTTAAAACGCATATAATGCATTTTTGACATCTCACAAATTTTGACCAATCAACAAGGGGGCGGTAATTTCATCCAATCAAAAGAGGGCTAACACTTCGTCCCTAATGCTTAGTTACAGAGGCAAGCTTTTTTTGCTTACAGCAACCAAATTTCGGGCTGTGCAACCACTGTTTTTTTCCACGAACTTTTTTCCACAAATGTGGGAAGGGGTCAAATTTTTTTCCCCATGTTGGAAAAAAATTTTTTTCGTCTTAAAATCCTCGTTTTTTTCACTTGAAAATGCTCATAAACGCTTTATTTAAGTGTTTTTGAGCTGTTTAAAGCACCGTTTTTTTCCTCGAAGATTTTTTCCACGTGAGAACCGAACCCAAAATTTTTTTCCTCATTTTCCAAAAATTTTCCACGTTTTAAAAACGTTTATAATGTGCCTACGGATATTGTTTCATGCATTTTGGGAGCATTACCCAAGCACCGTTTTTTTTCCTCGAAGATTTTTTCCACATGAGAACCGGACCCAAAATTTTTTTCCTCATTTTCTAAAAATTTTCAACATTTTTAAAAACGTTTATAATGTGCCTACGGATGCTTTTTTATGCATTTTAGGAGCCTACCCAAGCATTTTGATGCTTTTGGATTCAGAAACCTGCAAAAATTTGGAAAAATTGAGAAAATTCTCGTTATGTTAGTCAAAATGAGCTAATGAAGATCATATTGGTGTTCTACAGGAGCAGAGAGAGCATACATGCACGCAGGGTATGGACAGGGTATGGATTTACCCTACCCTAAAAAATTTGGCAGAAGTTTACTATAGGCCAAAAATTTGGCAAAACTTTACTATAGGCCTAAAATTTGGCAATGTAAAACGCAACAAACATTAAGAATATTCTTGTAAAAAATTTGTTCAAGCCTCTTGATGGACAGCTTTTAGGGCAAAAAATCAAATTTGGTCAAAACATTGTTTTGAATTTACATGAATTTTGTGCACAAAGTGAAAATTTTTGTATAAATAACCCAGTATTGCCCAAAATCACACATGATTTAAAATTATCTACTGACAGCATTTATCAAAAACTTCAGTCTACAGAATTTTAAAATGTGCAATCGTAGTGATTGTAAATCAAGAGCGAAGAAAGTGCAATTTTTAATGGAAAGAATAAATGATATGGCAAATTTGTTAATACTGCTGGTAAAATTTCTAACTAACAAGCCGATACAAAAATATTTTCATTTTTAAAATATTGTGCTTGATGGTAAATAGACATAATTTTCATTTTCAGTTTCCTCCAAATCTATTTCATTTGGTCGCTTCTTCTTTTGGGCTGTGGGATCATCAGTTTTTGTTCGGACCAATTTTTAAAAAACATTGTTTGTATTCCAGTTATGCTGTCGTCACAAGTTTATTTACCACATATAATTTGAAAAGATTAGATTACATGAAAAATGATCAATGAGTTTATTATTGACGTCAGCAACCAACCAACTTTGTCAAGTTATTATTCATACGAAAGCAATAAAATTTCATTTTAAAGTAAAAAAATTACTATACACCAGTTTTCTGGAAAAAAATTACTATATGACCAATTTTGGTCATTTTCCATACCCTGCGACCCCTGACCGTGTGCATGTATGAGAGAGAGCATTTTAGCGTCAGAGTTGTCATGAATTTATCCTTCATTAATATTTCTGTGGTTCCAATTAGGATTATCCAATTTCATTTAATTTTTGTCCCGGCGCGGAGCGCCGGAAAATTTTTTCGATTTACACTTTCTGAAACGCTGGAAATTGAACCTTCACAACGTTGTGAAATAAATTAAAATCCGATATATGAAGTATAAATTGTTCCCCATTCCGGCGCGCAGCGCCGGAAAAATTTTTCAGTTTTTATATTCTAAAACGCTCGAAAATAAATCTCTTTAATGGATATTCGTGAATAGATGTTCTAAAATCACAGTCTAGAATGATGTCTTCAATTTGCATTTTCAATGAACCCAAAAGTTCATGTTTAAAATGTTGGAAAAATTCCGAGCATCGAGAGAAAAAATTGAGAGAATTGATGAAAAATTGTTTTTTTCAGTGAAATACTGACTGTTGACGACTAGAAAATGAGATGAGCTAACTTGATTGATAGAAACTGTAGATAATTAATTAGTTAGTGGAAGTAGATATGCTGACGGCCGCGCCCGATAGAAAATAATGAATATTATACCACTGATTCGCGCCGGAAAATTTTGAGATTTTGACCTTTTAAAGTCCACCCAAATGCATCTTTTCGATTTTGAAAGCCCCAAATTTTTTTCCGCAATGAGAACTATACCCAAAATTTTTTCCCTCATTTCCAAATTTTTTTCCTCAAAAGACCCCATTTGAGGAACAAAAAACGGTGGTTTAAAGCGTTCTTATAATCATTCTTCTAAAAAATTATACTCAAATTCTGTATTCATAAATCGTAATTTCTAAAAATTTATCTTTCGAAAATTTTTTAATCATTAATTTGTTCGTAACCTTTCATAAATTTGGCCGAAAAGCTATCAGTCGGAAAGCAACCAATTTTTTTCTGCCAAGTTGCGCAGTGAAACTTGAGGCCTGACTGCCCTTTGATTAGGTTATAGGCTTTTCTGTCCGGAGATGCATTTTTATGTGTTCTAAAATGGAAAAAAGTAAAAAATTTTCAATTCATTCTTATATTTTTTATATTATTCTGGTGCGCGGTTAGAAAATGGCATTCTAGTTAGTGCTTATTGGTTCTAATTATCAACATATTATGATTAAATGATTGATCCTCTATTGTTTTTTACGAATTTGATGAAAACTAACATTTTTCTCGGTCATTTTCAAAAAAATTTTTGCGATCTTCATAAAAATTTTGACTTTCCTGTGATTGAAAAATTTTGGGTGTAAGGCAGTGCTACAAATTTTTGCCGGTTGAAAGATCGAAATTCGTGGTCGCTTGCCTAGTTTTTTAATTTCAGTTTGTCCGACTGGAAATTCATTAAATTCACTGAGAGATCAAACCACCTTCTGTCTGGGAAATAAAAGGTAGAGAGATTCATCTTCCAACGTTCTAGAATATCACAAATCAGAAAAAATTTTCGGCGCTACGCGCCGAACACATTACTCTAGTCTCGTCATATAAATCTTTTCATTTTCTCTCCAAAACTCAGAAAATTGGGTTTTAATTCCTATACAACCGACGCGGATCGAATGAAATACAAGAAAACTAATTTGCGATGGTTTTCCGCTAAATTCAAGCAAATTTATCGATCTTAGAGTGAGCAACCAAAATTTTTCCCCAAGTTGCACATTGCAACCTGGCTTGTGCGAAAAAACCCTGATAGTAGGTCCCAGCAGAGGTCCCCAAGGTCGAAAATTTAGGTAGGGGTAAAATCGTAAATTTTAACGATAGTACTTGAAATATGCCGTGACCTTTTTTTTGCTCCCAACTTTTTGCCATGGAGGGGGGAGTTGTAGTACTCTAACCAAATAGAACTTACATAAATGAATAATGCCCTACTTTATGCTTTTTACAGTCAAAAAACATTTACTGGTTCAACTCCATTTTCCTGGTCCCAATCCTGCAACTTTAATGCACTAATTATACGTACAGAATAGTCACACTTTGAAGACTGTTGTGCCAACTGATTCCTGCACATTTCAAAAATCGGGCACAACATACGTTTGGAAACATTGTTTCAACCAGCATCTTCAGCAGTATGGGCTTATCCCATCGCTGATTAGGCTTGGAACAGTGCTTCCAATTGAAAGTCCTGATGCTGAATGTGACTTCAGTATTATTAATCCCATTAGACTATGAACTACGAGTTTGAAACCAATACCACTTCTGATCCACGTCAACAGACCTCACATGTCTCAACTCATAGCAGGAAAGTATGCCACAGCTTGGGTAACCATACGCGCACAGAAGACCCAATGCAGAAGCGGAGAAAAGGAAAGAAGAGCATGAAGAGGCAGAATTTTAAGAACATAATGTTTTTCTTCCCAAGGGGCGATTTTTTGATTAATCACATATACATAAGTCATTATTTCATCTCCCAATTATATTTATAATGATTTCCTACAAGTAGTATATATTAATGTACTGATATCCTTTCCTAAAAATCGCTATGTGGCACAGAAGTTGCATACTTTCCCATTATCATTTGCTCAGTAAATGTGTCAAAAAGAGCAGTGAGTAATTCCTCAGAATCACACATTCTGCAATTTTTCTCGAATTAGTATAACCTACTGGGGAGAGGATGAAGTCTACCAAAATTTTTTGGTATAGTGAGCTGTTTTTATGGGGGTAGTAAATGAATTTTCAAATCTAAGACGGGGGTAATACCCCCCCATACCCCCCCTATGGGGTGCTCTGGGTCCCAGCATAGTTTTTTCCTCAATCGACCATTTTTGTGGAATTTTTTTATAATTGAGGAAAATTTGTTTATACTTAGGCACCGATTTGGGCAAAAATTTCTTGATGGTTTCCTGTTCGGAGGTGCATTTTACGCGTCATAAACTGAAAATTGTTGAAATTTTGCGGCGCTCCGCGCCGGATTTTGATTTTTAAATTAGTATTCTATATTATTCCAGTGCGCGGTTGGAATATGTCATTCTAGCTAATGCCTTAGCTTTCAATTACCAAGATGCTATGGATAAATGTTCGATCCTGTGTCATTTTTTTGAGAATTTGACGAAAAGCTATATTTTTCTCGGTTATTTTCCCATAATCTTTTCAAGGTCTTTAGAAACATTTTGACATTTGTGTCATTAAAACATTTTGAGTCCAAGTGTGAATTCTTGCTGGTTGAAGAATCAAAATTCTTGGTTGCTTTCCTAGTTTTTGAATTGCAATCTGCCCGACTGAAAATTCATTGAATTCACTGAAAAATTAAACGTTCTGTCTAGGAAATAAAAGTTGAAAAGGTTCATTTTCCAACCTTCTAGAATATCAAAATCCCAGAAAAATTTTCGGTGCTAGACGCCGAACATGTTACTCATACCAATCTTTTCATTTTCTCTTCAAAACTCTGAAAATTTGGTTTTAAGAGCCTAAAGCCGACGCGAATTGAATGAAATAGAAGAAAACTAGCTTTTGGTGGGTTTTCCGATAAAATTAAGCTAGTTTATAGATTTTAGAGTGAACAACCAAAAATTTATCTGTGCAACCAAAATTTCCCCCCAAGTTGCACATTTGAACTTGGCCATACCTGTAAGAGGTCCGACCAGTTGGGGGGGGGGGGGGAGGTAAACCCAAAATTTTGGGGTGGGGGTCCCAACATTTCCAAAATTTTCCACTTACTTCGAGTTCAGAATCGTGTCCAGCATCATGGAAAACCTCAAAAATGGATTTTTCATTAAAAATGAGGAAATAGGGGTACCGTAAACTTGAATTATTCCAACATTTTATTATTACGTTTGTTACTCAGCTCTCGGTTCTATATAGTGTGTTACAATATATTTCGTGTATAGCACCCGTACAGTTTATGTTTCATCAAAATAAAGTGCCATGATTCATCATGACAGGCCTTGATATAAGTACACGTCGGAATCGGATGAACCCTCTGAACTGTAATCAAGCTACATTTCACGTGCAGTAGATCATGCTTTAAAATGAATTTTGACAACTTACAAGTGTTTAGCAATTGAATTGAATTTTCTTCAAGTGATTTCTGGTTGAGGAATATGACTTTAATCCAATCCTCATCAGTTTCATTCCCATATCTTCAACGCCAGGCTATTTCTAAAAGCCTGACTTTAATAAACGTTCTTACCAGCTCGAATATAACTCTTTTGGTAGCTTGTCACTTTGTTAAAAATTTTTGCAAAAAAAATTTTCGAAAAAATAAATCAATATTTTTGTAGAAATGATAATCAGGCCCACTTTGAACCCATTGAAGACAATAAACCTTATGCTTTGGTATCCTTACTAGATCCTCGGTTTAAAAAGAAGATTGGATTGAAATTTGAAACGATACACATATTTATCATACAAACCAAAATTAAATAATTTGGGGTTTCCGTGATCCTCAAACAACGACAGAGCTGAACTAGCTTTGGTTAGAACGGTTGTTGATCAAAAACAGCAAAATCAATGCTTGACTGAAAAATGATCCAAAAATTGAATAAATCTTCAAACTCAACATCTTAACTTTCTCAGTATGCCACAATTAATAATAATGTAAATAATTCAAGCATTTACACAAAACTGACAAATTTCAGGCGCTATTTAGCCATTGCAAGTTTATCTGAAGATGAGGTGGAGCCCAGAAAATGTGAAATGTCAACATATGAGCAAGCAAAAGCCATCGTTTTGGAATACATTGCTAGACTTTGATTCTTCGCTACTAGAATATGGCAAGAAAAATGCCGCAACAAAACCAGAATTAGATCGTGAGTGAAAATAATGTGCAGTTTCATTATGAAAAAAATTTTCTTTAGCTTGCCAAGAAATTTTTATCAGCTCCAATTGGGTCAGTGGCTAGTGAACAATCATTTGAAAAAGCTAAAGATGTTACAAGTGGAAAAAGATCTCGTTTATTGCCAAAAATATGCAAATGATTTTATTCTTGAAGCATAATCTACGTGCCATGGGATTCAATAGTGAAACTTAGAAAAACATAGAAGCTGAAGTTGAACTCATCACTCAAAGTGAAGATAATACAAGAGATAAAACTTTGTGAATAATTCATAATAATTTCAAATTTATCACAGTGTAGCAACTTCAAGTTGCATTTTGTACATGCTACAGCCGATGCATTGGCTGATGGCAAATTTTTGGCCATCGGTTCATCTCTATTTCCGACCGAAAATGATCAATGTCGATCAGGCCTGTAGCCAGAGATTTTTTTCAGGGAGGAGGCCACGCATTTTTTTCACTCAATTTACTGTAAAATTGACATTTCTGACTGGACTTCTTTCTTGAGAAAAAACCAAAAGTTTTTTGCTTTTTTTGACACTTGAAAAATTTCGGGGGGCCATGACCCCTGACCCCCCTTGCCCACAGGCCTGATGTCGATAATACTACCGCCCATGTTTTAAGTTCTCGATATCTATAACCATCCAGTAAACCGGAAATCGAGGAAAACTTTCTATTTTTCGATTGATAAGTGAACAAATTTTAGTTTTGTAAACCAAAATTGATCCGAAACTTGAAAGTGTATTTCGTCAACCCTACGCGCCGAAATAAGTACTCCGCAACATTTATAAAACAAATAATTAATGATGAGCGTGTTTTTACGCATTTGTAGCACTTGCTGGCAAAAGTTTTTTCTATTAATAAAAAGTCATGGATTTCTACCAAATTTTTTCCTGTTAACTTGTCAAAAAAACCGGTTCATTATATATTTATATCTGAACGTCATTCTAGAGACTAAAAAACTAAACCTTAGGTCTTGGAATAAATTTGTAAAATATTCATTTTCCACAGGGTTCATACACAACCTGGAAAACCTTGAAAACACAGGGAATTTTTTCAGGTCTTGAAAACCTGGAAAACACAAGGAATTTTGTGGAAAAATGAATATTTTGTTTTGTAAAGTACAGCAAAATCGTCAAATTTTTTCGCTGCGCTACGGCGAGTTTTCTTATTCAACTAATGCTCATTGAAAGTGAAACTGCTTAAAATCATCGAGTATTTGAGATCGCTTTTTTAGTTTTTCAACTTTAACTTTTAATTTAGCCTTTAAATTATTATGCCAAAGTCAACGTTTCAATTGGATTGTAAGGGTAATGTTCGAGAAAACATTCAAACTCCTCATCAGGGCCGTGCGCAGGATTTTTTCATGGGGGGGGGGGGGGCGGACACCGTTTTTTCCTCGAAGATTTTTTCCACATGAGAACCGGACTCAAAATTTTTTTAATTTTCCAAAAAATTTCCCCATTTTTAAAAACGTTTAAAATGTGGCTACGGATGCTTTTTTATGCATTTTAGGAGCATACCCAAGCATTTTGTTGTATTTGTAGTCAGAAACCTGCAAAAATGAGCAAAATTGAGAAAATTCTGGTTATGTTAGTCAAAATGAGCTCATGGAGAATATATTGGTGTTCTATACGAGCGGATAAAGTAAGTTGACGATAGAGTTCTCATGAATTTATCCCCTATCAACATTTCTGTGAATCCTATTAGAATTATCTAATTTTATTTAGCTCATGTCCGGCGCGGAGCGCCGGAAAGATTTTTGGATTTTCACTTTCAAAAACGCTGGAAAATGAACCTTCATAACGTTGGGGAATAAATGAAAATCAGACGGATGAAGTGTAATTTGCTCCCCATTCCGGCGCGTAGCACCGGAAAAAATTTCGGGTTTTTATATTCTAAAACGCTGAAAAATAAATCTCTCCAACAGATAATTCGTGAACAAAAGTTTTAAAATCGCAGTCTAGAATGATGTCTTCAATTTTCACTTTCAATAAACGCAAAAATTCAGATTGCAAACGTTTAAAAAATTCCAATCATCGAGAGAAAAAATTGAGAGAATTGATGAAAAATCTCTCTTTTCGGCAACATAATTGACTGTAAACGATTAGAAAATGAAACGAGCTAGCTTGATTGATAGAAACTATTGAGCATTAATTAGTAAGTCGAAGTAGATATGCTAACGGCAGCGCCTGCTAGAATCATTATACCCATGACCGGCGCGAAGCGCCGGAAAATTTTGAGATTTTGACCTTGAGTCCACCGAAACGCATCTTTTCGGTTTAGAGTTCCCTAAAATTTTTTCCACAATGAGAACCATACCCAAAATTTTTTTCCTCAAAAGACCCCATTTAAGGGAAAAAAAACGGTGGGGCGGACTAGATTTTTTCACTGAATAGGCCCAGAAAACGTTGATCTCACGCGGATATACTGTGTGCATACTGCCTCAATGGGGGGGGGGGGGGCGGCCGCCCCCCTTGTGCACGGCCCTGCTCCTCATTTATGCCAGAAAATTGGAAACTAATGAACAAAATGTTTTCGGTCATATGTAGAGCATTCATATTTCCGAGCAAAAAAATCGAGTCTGGTCAGGATTTTTAGGCCAATTAGGAGCCATGGCTTCTAAAAATTATTATTGACTCTTAAAAATTTAGGGTCACAAGCCAACATGGCTTGAAAAAATTAGAGCCTAACGACCGTTTTGATTAGGTGAGTTTCCTGTTCAGAGATCCAAGCGTTTTTAAGAAAACATCGAAAATTTCCCGGCGCTTCGCGCCGGATTTCAAATCACTTATGATTCTTGTTATTATTTCTTTTGTGCGGTTGGAAAATGTCAGCCTAGCTTACGCTGGCTTATAGCTTTTAAACATCAGCATGTTATTGATGATTGTTTGACCTTGTATTGTTTTTTCACATATTTGACTAAAACCTATAGATTTTTTTAGATTATTTTCACAAAATCGTTTTGTGGTCCTTTAGAATTTTCGACTTTCGTAAAGATAACTTTTTGCATTCGAAAAATGATTTAGCGTGGAACAATACCGGAGGTTCTTCTGTCTGAAAAAGCCATTTAATCCATTGCTGCTTGCCTAATTTTTGAATTTTAGTTGAAAACATGTTGAATTCACTAAAAAATTAGACTTTTCAGGCAGGAAATAGATATTAAAAATATTCATTTTCCAACGCTGTAGAATATCAAAATCCAAATTTTTTTCCGATGCTCAGCACCGGCATTAATTACCAATATCCGAATCCGGAGTAAAATATCTATCACACTTTTGTATGGTTTATATGTTTGAAAACAATCACAAATAATTATGATTGGTAAATTACTGGCTCTTGATATACGTAGATGTTAAAAAAATGTTTTAACGCTTCCGCCAATCAAATAGTGAAAAGATCAGGATTGATCATCGATAGCTGCATAAGAATGTGCTGAAAAATTAATTTTCCAACGTTTTAGAGGCTTCGGAATAAAAATTTTTCGGCGCTATGTTGCGCAATAATTTGAAATAAATTTTTTGATTTAGTACTCTATTTTTGATGATACTTTAGCTCACATATGTTTCTATTATTCAGTATTTTTCTTCAGGATAGTGTATTTCATCATTATAAAAACCTGGAAAAACTTCATTTGTCAACGTGGAAAACCTGGAAAACACAGAGAATTTTTTTCTCCAACTTTGTATGAACCCTGTTTCCAGATTTCTAGAGATAGTGCTTCACACTTTGAAAATCTTAGCACCCGGGTACCCAGCATTCAAAGTCCCGGATGCTATATGTCGGCGCGTTAAAAGTCAGTGAATGAACGCATTTCCTGAAAATTTTAAGAAAAACTCATCCTTGCGAAATGCTGAGAAAAAAGTTGGGGCAGAATAATAGCAGTTTATTCAAGCGAACATTACACTGTCAGGCAAATCGTATTGGCCTTTCGTCGGGTTAAACGCAAGGCTGAAAACTTCGATGAAATTAATGTGCTTTTTGGAAAGGTTCACTCGTTTTCAGGGCCGTGAAGAATTTTTTTACAGGTTATACACTAACTCGTCACGCAAGCCTGTTTATGGCCCAATATTGTCCACCGAATGTGACCCTGGCCACAATTTGGGTGGAAAGGGCTTTTTCCCCATGTTTTGTTGATACGATCGCGTCCTGTATTCTATTTTTCCTGATGTGCGTCCCCGCGTCCGCCGAATTGCACATGTACAGGATCTACGGTTCAAAAATTCAATCGGCTTGGCTACGACCGCGCCCTAAACTTTGGATTTTACAAATTTTCTGCACTTCCACGCTAATTTGTTTGCCGTTAATTTTGTGCCTGTTTAAATTTTGGATAAACGACGGCATATTTTACGGTTATACTTTATTATCGACGCTATTTTACGTTTACGCCTGGCTCATTAGCTTAATTTTGTTGATAATCGAACGTAATTACGATTTACCGGCCACGCCAGGCGTCGGTCATTCAATTCTACTGAACGTTTTTTGGGCGCTAGCCATGACGGCAGATTTGATGTACTTTGTAAATTTCAACGGCAAGCAGTGGTATTTAATTCTTCATAAGTGAGTATAGAAAAAATTTGAGAATGTTTCTCTGAAGAGTAGAATTGAAAAGAATTCTGTCGTCTTTAGTCATGTCAGCCATCATTGCCCCGAATAGTTCTTTTTGGATATTAGTAGTAGTGAAGTCGGCTGAATTAAGTTAAGTTACAAAAATCAAGATAGCTTTGCATAAAAATTGTTTCTGCATTTCGTGGCTCTTTCAAAAAAGATAAGAATTCTTTCTAAAAACAAATTACATGCGGCACTTATTATTTTTTCAAACCACGGCTTACTAGCGAACGATCATCATCAAGAAATTGATTAGGGTACCCTTATTAGACGTCCCCAAGTTCGGAAATATAGGGGCCGTATGCACGAACGTCGCTAACTTTAACACGTGTTAAGGACCTGAGCGGTGTTAGTTAAAACGTGTTAAATTGCTAACACGGCTTAAACTTAAGCGGTATGCATGAACGTGGATTAATGACCGCTTACTTAACTCAGTGTTAAATTTCTTAACTCGGTGTTAAAAATTTTAAGCCGTGTTAAAGTTCAAAATATAACCTTTGGCAAGAATAGATTTGTCAAAAAAACAACATAAACAAAAAATGGTCTTTCTTTCTTATTCATTTGAGTGAAATTTGCTTTTCTGATTCCGTTGTTTTTCTTGTAAATAGATGCCGATAAAAATCGTGAAAGACGTAGAAGATACCGAATTTTTATTGGAATGCAGTTCCGGACGTGCTGACACTTTTGAAAATAAAAAAAACTGATTCGAAATCGGTGCATGCGAAAAATTCAGCATGGGATGCCATTGAGGAATCGTTCAAATCTAACCCAAAAGTTAGAAATCTCTCCAAAAAGCAATTATGCGGCAAGTGGAGGAACATAAAAGCGGTAATGGTTTCACATTTGAATTTGATGTACTGTATCACAGAGATCCCAAGTGAAGCCATACTGTATATTAAAATTGCTGCCACAATTCAACTCTGAAAATAATGCAAAAATAATGCGAATTAAAGTGATCATTTGTATTTACACTGGATACTCAAATTTGGTACCCATGAAAAGTATAAAAAAAATTTGAGCACGAGTACATATGGCATTCCACCTTAGCTGAAGTAGTTAATTATAATAGCACGTTTTTTGGCTACTCCTTGCACATTATCATTTTCATTTTCTTGAACCTGATCTTCATAATTTTGATCTCCGATATCCTCATCAACAAAATCGTTATTCATTTTTGCAAAATTGTATAACACAACACATGTGTAACGATTTAAATTTTCTTCCAGTAAAGTTGTCAGTTGAGTCGCGTTATTTTTGATCAGTTTGTATCTTATCCCAAATTCAGGATCAGAATATTTTTCAACTGGATTTGTACGATCCGAAAAAGTTGTGGTTCGAACATAATTATCAATATCCTCTTCATCCATATCTTCAAGAATGTACAAAACATCCATCACACAAAAGAAAAAACCACGTATTCCAGATTTCAGAAGAAAAGTGTTTTAACTCACCGTTATTCCTGGGGGGGGAGCAGGATTAAAATCTCGTGTTAATTTAACACGGTGTTAGCGCTAACTCACGTTCGTGCATACCGCTTAACTTTAACACCGCTTAAAGTGCCGTTTTTAACATTGGATTAGCTTAAGCGGCGTTCGTGCATACGGCCCTAGGTAGGTAGGGGTATAATAATATATGATAAGGGTAGTACCTCCCAGCTTCACCCGTGACCTTTTTTTTGCTCACTATTTTCCGTCAGAGAGAGTGTATATTTCGTGAATGTAACAGGTGTGCGGCTATAGTACGCGTCACTTTTATTCTCCAATAACTTGTTCACCTTATAAAATGTTTTTGTTTTTTTCGCGTCGAATCCCCAACATTCTCCGCTTTTTCTAAACTTTTTTTTACAAAACAAGCGCAAAAGAGAAAACATTGGATACACTCGATTGCACAGCCCAAAAATTTACAACATAGACTCCGGTGCGGAGCGCCTGAAAACTTTTTTGGTCTTTCCTGGTTTTACAGCATGGAGAACTGTTTTTGGACCATGTAATCCTCAAAAAATGTCTTTCTACTTTGTATGAACATACCCAAGAAAATCTTCGTACCGATCCAAAAACCATTGTTCGTACAAAAACCAGTGGCGCTGTGCATCTGTCAATTTTTTCAATTTCATGCATCAAAACCCAGTATGTGGTATATGCATTTTCAACTCTGTGGACACACTGAACGTATTTTTCTCAAACTGACCACGCACTCTAAAAACCCAATAGCAGTCATTCTTAATGTGTCCACTCACTCGTTTTCTTCAAATTGGCTTACCTGAGAAGACACTTTTCAAAGATTTGTATGCCAGGAAGTCATTTTTCTCTTATTTCACTCGACCAGCAAGTCATTCTTACCGGGGTGATCATACCTGTACTTGGGGGGGGGGGTTGGGGGGGGACCCCCCCCAACTTGGCCAACCCTATACCCAAAATCATTTCCCCCCCAACCCCCTCCCAGTTTGGAAAAAAAAATTTTCAAAAAAGTGTATGTTTTTTGGCCTTTTTTGGAAAAAATTTCGACTTTTTCCTACCCCCCCCCCCAAAATTTCGGATTTACCCCCCCCCCCAACTGGTCGGAGGTCTTACAGGTATGGGGGTGCTAAATGAATTTCCAAAGCTTACATGGGATTAATACTAGTGCTTCACACTGGGTACCCGAGTATTTCGGGTATTTCTACCCAACGTGTTAACAGGGCCGCTTCTCACGAAAAGTCCTTGTCGCGCATTTTATGAAGTCCTTGTCGCATCTACAATGAAGCACGAGAGAGACATAACGAGAAATTTTGCCCATATAAGTACTGGATACAGTATAAGAAAAAAAGTTGGAGAACTGCACTGCATATTCATTGATTGGGTCGCAACTTAGCGCCCGTCTGACGTTGGCGCCCGTCCCTCTTTGCCGCCCGTCTCACTTTGACGCCCGTCTCTCTTGGCGGCCGTCTTACTTTGGCGCCTAGCCTTTGTGATTTTATCTATAAAAATTTTACGAGCGGTTTTAAATTTTACATTTTGTAATTACACGATAAAAAGTCTATTGTACTCTTCTGTATGAAAATTATGTACCTTTTAGTAAACTGTTGTTTCCTTGTGCTATTGATCTTTATATTAATCTAAATCATAAAATCAATAGTACGTAGTGTGACAACAGTATGAAAATTTTACATTAGAGACGACGTGGATAGTAAAAAGTCATTTTGTTAATCCTTATTCCAGAGGTCCCCAAAATCATATTCTCCAGGTAGGGGTAAAGTTGGGAATTTGCAGGGCTAGTGTAGCTAAATTGATTTGGTCTCAAAATTAGGCAACCAGTGACCCCAATTACATGTATGCCCCCTCATACCCCTCTCTATGGGGCGGTCTGTCTTATTCTTTATTTTCTGTATAACATTTCCTCACTGTGTATAACATTTCTTCACTGTTTCTCTTTCATTCTTCCCTCTGTTTCAGTTTCTTTATATTTATTCTCATCATTTTGAGTTACACAATTCTATGTCTCACTGCTTTTCTGTTTCACCCCCCTCATACCCCTCCCTATATGATAGTCTGATCAGATAGTTGTAATGATTGACCAAGCCACCACGCTTTACCTATAAGTGTAACGTTCGTTTGAATAAAATGTGCTATTAGTCTGTCCAACTTTTGCTTCTTAGCATTTTGCTTGGTTCATCTATGAGTTTTCCTAAAGAATTCATGAAACGCGTTCGTTCACTGATTTCTAAATACTTGCATATAGTATCCGGATCCTAAAAATTTCAACGTGTGAGGCACTGGGTAATACACTACCAGGCAAAACTAACCGTCTATGCCGGTCGCGTCTAGGATGCATCCAGAACGCGTCCGGGACGCACTCAGGACGCGATCAGCACACTATACCGACAATAAAATTGACAGGCCATGTGCTTGTGTCACACAAAGCCAAAAAAAATTTGCTGATGCTTCCTTCTTACCTCCCTATAGAAAGCACACATTATTTACCAGATATAAACGAAAGGTCAATTGTTGTCATACTGTATGTAAAAAAAAATGCATATCAACGACCAGGGCCGTGCACAAGGGGGGCCGCCCCCCCCCCCCATTGAGGCAGCATGCACACATATTTCTGCCTGGAGACCCACGCAAAAAAATGTCATGAATTTTGTCGCGGTTTAAGCCGAAAATCATTCAACATTGAAAGTTTCTGAGTCCTATTTTAGACAAACTTCATAGTTTGCGAATAGTTTTACACCAGATGTCCCCAAGGTCAGATTCTTCAGGTAGGGGTAAAATTGAAAATTTGCGGGAGTAGTGTTGCTAAATGTCCACTAAACACGTCATTTGTCTCAAAATTAGGCAGCCAGTGATCGATTTTAAGGACTTTAGGTAGGGGTAATACCCCCCTCATACCCCTCCCCATGGGGCACTCTGTTTTACACTATAATTAAAAGTAAAACGAACCGAAAGAGTGAAACTCAAAAAAGGACGTATTTTGTGAAAAATTCGAAGTTTTCCCTTGGAAAGTCATAAAAATTATTGTTCAGTTTGGTGGGAATTAGATTAAATTCCTCCCGGTTTTTCTAATAGCGAACTATTTTTTGGAAAAAATGTTGATTATAAACACGTTTTGTTTACAAATTTTGTTCGTATAGCCAAATTTATTTGTTGAAATCACAATAAATTATAATTCAATGCATACATGTAACGGGGCCCCGAGGTCTTGGTGGGTCGGCCGGGGGTCACTGATTTCCCAAAATTTCAAAGGTCTCTGAAAAAAATCGATTTTTTCACCACGACTCAAAAAGTCGTAATTTTTGTCTAAATAATCGTAAAAATGTATTACTGGTGCGAAACGCCTAAAAAGTTGATGTTTTTGATCATTTTCAGTTCAAAAATTGACATTTTTCGTCAAAAAATTTTCCCAACCAAAAGTAGGGAGGTCCCTATGACTGCCATATGGCTAGCCATAGGATTGGAAAATCTTCGTGGGGGGGGGATCCAATGGCTAGCCATATGGCGGATAATTTTTTTGGGGTTTCCTGTAACATTTTCCCCCTTACATTTACGATTGCCGGCTTTGGAATAAAAATTTTCAATGACAAGATTTCGTAACAATTTTGTGTTTTTTCAAGATTTTCTTCATGAAAAGCGTCTGAGTACCATTGGTTCCAGATTTGTTGAACAAGATTTCCGTTTCGTTGTATACGCGGGCAAAAACTCATTTCGCTTATTCATACGAAGAAAAATTTTGGATTTAAACAACTTTTCTGCTCAAATCTCCGGAAACAATATGTCAAACTTTAGCGTCCCCTTGTGAGAGTGCCAGAGACATCTTTTGCGTAAACCAACAAAAATAGGTTCAAACTAGAAAGCATTGCTACAAGTAGCCTGTGGAAATACTGTTTTCCTTCGATGGATACCCTAAAATTTCCTTCGACCCAATAAATTTGATGCCGAGCGTGATTTTCTAAAATGTCTCTGGACCTCTCTCGAAAAAAATTTCGAATTTTCAAACAAATTTTTATTCAAAAGACTAAAATTTTAGTCTGGGAAATCATCCTTTCATATACTGGTGCGAGACGCCTAGAAAGGACGCGATCGTTTTTTTCATCGTTTTTTTCGTTTTTTTCAAATATCTTGAAAATATAATTTGTTCTCCATTAAACATCGTATTCTGAACACATACTGTACTCAATTTTTTGTCGATTCATCTTGTAACGTACGTTTTTTGTCAGTTTTTTGTGTTATTACCGCGGAAATGACAAAAAGCAAATATTTGAACAGTAAACTGACACTTTGTTCGTCTGTCTGCAAATTTGTTATTCACTTTTTCTAGAGTCTTTTTGCTTGTTAAAGTGGTTTATTTTCAGCTACAAAAATCGAATTTTGTTAATTTTGTCCGTCGCGAGATTATTTTTGACTTTGACGGTTTTTATTCTGGGTATGTACGCTCCGGGTATGATAACAATTGAACGTAGAGGTCAATTTACTTATCGGCAAATGGACGACGGTGATCCTCTGAGTTCAAGAGTAAATTTGATTTAGAAACGAAATGATTAAATTTGGTCCAAAATGTTGAATTTTTTTATAGTACGGCTCGACTTCAGAATTAGAATCGGGCGCTTCTTCTTCATCTTTATCTCCCCCTCAATTTCAACATTCGTTGTCAAATTCGAAATATTCTTCCGAATTTTTAAAATCTATAGACTCGTTGCGGATCGGCGATCAAAATAAAATTTTGCGACAAGATTTTCGTAAGTTTTCTTCTCATTTGAGTCGAAATTTGGAGAAATTCACCACCAACGTCGGTCGAAAGCCGGAAAATTCGAGTAGAAATCGTTACGATAACGTTCTGCCCTACGATTACAATCGGGTCTTATTGAAGTGGAAGAAAAACGATTATATAAACGCTAGCTTTTTGGATGTGAAGTTGCCGAGAGGGGCAAAAAATGTGCGATATATTGCGACGCAAGGGCCTTTAGAATCAACGGTGGAAGATTTCTGGGCGATGGTGTTCCAAGAAAAAATTTATATTATTGGTAAAAATGATCTTACGGAGAATTATGATTATCTTCATGCATAAAATTTTTTACCAGCGCACCTGAAATTGAGTGATTTTCAATTTTTTCCTACTGTAATGCGAAGATTTTATGCTCTGGAATTTTAGACTATTTTTTATTTAGAAGATTTTTAGACTCTGTATCGTTCGGTTCACTAACTAGTCATTATAATTTCCGAATTTTACTGTTGAAATCTGTGAATTTGGAGTTCTAAGATTTTTTGAGGCTGTGAAAACATCCTGCTGTAGTAATTAAGACCACAATTCCGTACCCGCCAGAAAGTGATCGCCCGTAATTTAAACACACTTAGTCACAATTTTTCGTGCTTCTTTGAGTTAATAAAATTTGAGAAATATTTTTGACACCAGAATTTTCAGGTTTTTGAATTTTTCTCAATTTTCGAAATAGAAGGGCAGGTAGAGTCAAAATTCAAGCTTTTTTGACGGCAAAGAATTTTATCATTTGTCAGAAATCGGAATTCAGTGATTTATAAAAATAAAATATAAAAAATAGATTATGTGACATGAAAATATGAAAATAGATTGTGTGACTTGACGTACAGGAACGCTTCCGCCGCCAGCAGAATTTTTCTCAATTTACTCTGCAATCAGCTGAAGATTTGAATAATTATCAGACTTTTTCGGTCTGATCGCTTTTTGAATTGTACATTTAAGCCACCGATTTTTCTTATTTCTCAGTTAATGTCAATCGCTGATTATTCTGAAATTTGACGTTAGAATTTGAATTAGTCAACTTTCTAGAGATTTGCGAAAAAAGCAGGAGTGGAGGTTTACTTAAGGCAACAACATTTTCCGTTCGGATTCGTAGTAGATTCCATTTAGATTTCAAAATGTCTTTTATCGGATCGAATCGGAACCAATTCTCACGAAAAAGTGTGTTACTGAAATCTAATTCTCTCCGGATTCAGAAACTTCTCGTACGTACCAAAGCTGGAGATAACATGAATATGCTCTCAAATCGCGTGCCAAAATCCAGATGCAAAAATTGTCGTTCGATTTTCCGTGCGGTGTAATTAATTTAAGGATTGCTTTTGCTACTAGGTTTTTTCGTCTTCGAGTAATGAATTAGAAAATCTAGAATTTAACGTCAGATTTTTCAACAGACTACAATATGCAACTACTAGTTTGGATTTTGGTCAAATTTCGATGCGAAAAATCCGCCGCCAATAAATATTTTGCTTTTATCTATCACATGTTCTTGTTATATTCCTGTTATTTTTCCAGTCATGCTAACACATCTTATCGAATCCGATTTGCACAAATGTTGTAAATATTGGCCCGAAGGCCAAGACAAGGATGCCGCAATGGAAATAGGCGGCTTGTTGATCAGTTGTTTGAACGTTTCAACGCCCAATAAACAGACGGTCATTAGAGAATTTTCGCTCATCCACATCGAAAGCCACTTGGAAATGAACGTCGTACAATTGCAGTTCAAAGGTGAGCGTGAAAAAACCAGAAAATTGATTAATTTTTATAACCATTTCAGCAGTGTTTCTGAATTAAGTGAAGTTTTTGTTGCAATAAGATTGACAAATTTTCACGAAGTCTCCAATCTTGCTCTGCATTTTTTTGGAATGTGTTCGTGCGGAAAGCAGTTTTTTAGGTCTGTTAAATAATATACCACTCCTTAGACAAGGTTTCTGGAAGGGTTCAACTCAATTGTGATACGCAAAGAATGTTCGATTTTTGACATAGACTAGTGCGTCAGACATGCGTCTTGTAACCTTACTTAGTATTAGGCCAATAAGTAAGCTACGATTTACTGCGGAATTTATTAGCGTAGAGTGCGTATTGAGAATACAATAGTGCTCGAAAGGTCAAGTTTTGAGAAAAAATTTTTTTTCACAACAATCCCAATATCTACTGCTAAACCTCAGAAGCACCAAAAGAAACAGTAGATAGTTTACGTTGTCTTCTACCCAGTGTTTTTTTTGCACGAGCTCTTTTGTACGGGGCAAAAAAATCACCAAAAAAGTTTTGCACGCCGAAAATTTTTTTTGTACTATTAACAGGGTTTTTTTGTACAACATGAGATAATACGTTTGGGATGATGAAAACTGTTATACATTACATGATAGGTGAAGGTAGACATTCTGAAAGCCGCGTCTGAGCTATATGTAATACATAATAATAATTATTAAAGTTATAACCGGCGCGAAGCGCCGTTCTAAAATGCACCAAGTTGATGTGTTGATCTTTTTAAAAAAATGTATGAAGGAAAAATGAGAATCTTCCTTCATTAAGTATAATGATAATTGAAGATCGCCAATTAGACATGAAATAATACGTTTAAGACGATGAAAACTATTAAAAATTAGTGATAAGTGAAGGTAGACATGCTAAAAGTCGCGCCTGAGCTTGAAAATAAATAATAATGATTATTAAAGTTATAACCGGCGCGGAGCGCCGGAAAATTTTGAAATTTGGGTCTACTAAAATGCACCGAAATGTATTTTTTCTATATGAAAACACCAAATTTTTTCCCACAATTGATAAATATTTTTTTGCACGGTGCAAAAAAACTGGAAAAAAAGTTTTGCATGAGCAGAAAAAATTTTGCACAGTGCAAAAAAAACACTGCTTCTACCTGCTAACAACAAATTACGAAAATCCATTTACTGCTAAGGTGTCGCACGACATGGAGTATGAATACCATCTTATAATTACATTTTCTGATAATTGCGACCTCGATTGTAGGAAGGTCACTAACTTGATACATTTTGAAAATGAAACATTAGAACATGTTTCGTATGCTGAATATTAAGTTAACCCTCATCTTGCATAAAAATTAAGATTGACATAGCTAGAGTACCGCAAAACTAAGAATTTTCGTATTTTTTAGTATTTCTCCGTCCATTTACGACGCTTGAGATGTATCGGCCTAGGCATGAAATGAAGTAACTTTGTGGTTGAACATTTATCAGATGGGAAACACAAAGCTCTATAATGAGGTATAAAAATGTTTTTCATATTCTGCATTTTACACTTTTTACCAAATTTTAAAATGTCAAAAATGATAAGGTAAAAATGGCGAAAAAGTTTGTCAATTCTGATAACCTGTTTTTATTGCATTATCGACTCATGAGACCATGCTTCTTGTTGGTACTTTCAGAAGGAATAAAACTCTCGTCTTATTCCGATTAAGTTAAGCCCGATTCATACTTCTGCTCGTTGCTCGGCGAGCGTGCTCGGAGCTGTGCTTGGAAATATTCGGCCAGCACAGCGTCGAGCAAGCTGCTTGGCGCGCAAATATTTGGTCGGCGAGCCGAACCCCGAGCACAAAAAATTTGCTCGCCGAGCATGCTCGGCGTAGTAGAAAATTTTTCTACTCCTCCGAGCATGCTCGGCGAGCAACCTATGTTATAAGTATAGACGCGTCTCAGACTGGGATAATTTGTCAAAAATTAAACAATGCGCGCACGATCAATGATAAATTATGGGTGCTCTGATCGATAGGTAGTAGGCATGTATCGGGCTAGAGAATATCGGGTTGGGTCAGGCATTAAAAATACCAAATACGGTCACGGGTCGGGTCAGAGACATCTAGCAAACCGGGTCAAGGGTCAAAAATATGTTCAGTTCATAAAGTGTAACACAAGCACATACTCGCCGTCATACATGCGCATAAGGGGGGAGAGCCCGGGGATTATCCCTGGGCTGGGCCTTAGGTAAGGGATTTACTGTCAATCAATTTTGGCCAAACAGTCTTAAGCTGTACAATCAGTGGTTGCAAACATGCACACGGGCAGGGGTCCCAGGGCATAGGAAGAGACCAAAATTGGTCCTTTAGTAATTTTTTCTAGAAATCAGGTATATGATAATTTTTTTACTTTAAAATGAAATTTTATTGCCTTTTGTATAAATAATTACTCAACAAAGTTGTTTGCTGACATCAATCATAAACCGTATTTTTAATTGGTCTTTTTTATAATCTAATCTTTTCAAAATGTTTGTTGCATTTTAGTTTGCCAAATTTGTGGCCCACAGTAAACGTTTGCCAAATTTTTGACCTATGGTAAGCTTCTGCTTAATTTTTTAGGGTAGGGTAAATCCATACTCTGTCTGTACCCTGTGTGCACGTATGAGTGGCTTCTTTGCTAAATCATTTCTTAGCTCCATTATTGACAAATCGATATTCACACTAAAAGTTCTAGTCAGTAGAAATAACTGAACATCGGAGATATCCTAAATAAACTGTACTTTTAAAAAGATTAGGAAAAAAGTTTGCTATCCAACGAATTTGGGATTTATCCCCGGCCTAAAACTGGTACCATGCACATGTATGCTCGCCATGTTACATATTTCTTTATTATTTAGTGCAGATAAACACTGAAAATGATAAATGAATATTGCTTTTAAATAGTAATTGCTGCTTTGAGAAACGAGAAATGAAACGAGGCAAGGGAAATGAGAAATAAATAAAATCTTTCTCTTATTCAAGGCAAAAAAACGAAAATCAATCCGATCTACGATTTTTGAAAACAGATAAAAGAATCTGGAATGATAACCAATGATGGCATGCCCTTCTTGTCTGCCGAAATAATGTGTGTTAAGAATTTAATTTTTTGCTTAATCTCAAAAACTGCTCCTTGAAAACTTTCCCTCGGGTACTAGATTTATCTTTGTCGCTTTTTTATTAAGTGCTTGTAAATTAAAGAATGACCAACATCGGTGTTCACACAAAAGTTTCACTACAGAACCTTTTGATTACAATAGAAATTATAGAACACTTAATCTGAAACAGTATTTCACCTGGAAAAGTTTTGCTCTCAACATGATATTGTTGAATAATTCTTCGTGAATTATGGAAATTGAACGATTTTTAAGCATACTGTTTCAGAAGGTGAAGGCTGAAAATTATTCATCAACCAGTGTGTCATAATGCATTGAAGGGAAAAAGCACATTGTCATTTCATTCAACATTTTTCTTATCACAATTAACCATAAGTGACCCAAGATTATTGAAAATGAGAAATGACTATCGCTTTTAAATAGTAATTGCTGCTTTGAGGAACGAGAAATGAAACGAGACAAGGGAAATGAGAAATAAATAAAATCTTTCTCTTATTCAAGGCAAAAAACGAAAATCAATCCGATCTACGATTATTGGAAAAAGATAAAAAAATCTGAAATGATAGCCAAAGATGGCATGCCCTCCTTGTCTGCCGAAATAATGTTTGTTAAGAATTTAATTTTTCGCTTAATCTCAAAAACTGCTTCTTGAAAACTTTCTCTCAGGTACAAGATTTATTTTTATCTCTTTTTTATTAATTGCATGTAAATTAAAGAATGACCAACGTCCGTGCTCACACAAAAGTTTCACTACAGAACTTTTTGAATATAATAGAAATTATAGAACACAATTTGAAACAGTATTTCACCTCGAAAAGTTTTGCTTTCAACATGATATTGTTGAATAATTGTTCGTGAATTATGGAAATTGAACGATTTTTAAGCATACTTTTTCAGAAGGTGAAGGCTGAAAATTATTCAACAACCATTGTGTCATAATGCCTTGAAGGGAAAAAGCACATTGTCATTTCATTCAACATTTTTCTTATCACAATTAACTAAAAGTGACCCAAGATTTACACTTGCCCAGTAAGTAATCACATGCAGGGCTGATTAATGCAAAAATTGTCATAGAAAGCAGGATATTATCGATCATAGACCACCGGCCGATATTTAAAAAAGTCAATTATCAGCATATGCCAATACATCGATCATTCCCTACCTTCATTGGAAAACTACCGAGAAAATTTTATTCTTGAAATATATGTAATAATGACTAAATTAATCTCATGTAAAACAAAATTTTATCTGTTTTCTCTTCCAACAGTGAAAATAATCAACTTAATTTTTTGACCCGTGACCTTCAAGGCACAGAGTTATCCTAGATAACGGCTAAGGTCAAGTGGGTCAGAAACCATTGTGTAGGATCGGATAGCATAGCTAGTCAAAAGCTCCGAGACATCTCTAATCTCTAGATTTATTTGTAAGATTTCATTTTTTTGTTGTAAAGTTTTTGCAATGTCTATTCGAAAAAAATTATCAGATGATGAAAAATTTGAACGTATTGAGCTTGTTCATGAAGAAGAATTCATGTTTAACGTTTTATTCCCAGATTACAAGGACGTTAGGAAAAAACGCCATACTGATTTTATGGTTCGTACATGGAAAGAAATAAGTAAGCATTTTAGGAGAAAAATTTGCTCGCAAAGTGTGAACCAACTCCGAGCATACTTGCATACTTGGCGAGCATGCTCGGGGTAAATTTGTTCGTCAAGCAGAAGTATGAACCGGGCTCCATGTCATTCTTACATTGTTTAGTTAACCGATAGGTAAATGTTCAGTTAAAGCTTTAATTGCTGAACTCACGTTCTGTTTGAATAAAAGTTCATGTGGTTTCATTCAGACTTTCCCGAGGTTTAAAATCTAGGTGCAGGTAAAATCGTATATGATACAGTACTTTTCCCATGCCGCATTGCGACCTTTTTTGTACTTGCTAGGTGAGGTCACAGTGGGTGTACATTTCAGTGACTCCCTTGATACAGTACGTGTACAGCTATGAACACCTACAAATCACTTATTCTCCTGTCAAATCGGTGGACACTGTAAACATATTCTTCTCATACTCAGCACGCATTCTCAAAATAATAGTCAATAACAGCAGGTTTTTTCCGCACAGTGCGGATTTTTTTGGGCGTCGTGCGGAAAATTTTTGGAGAGTTTTCCGAGCGGAACTGAAACAGTTTTAATGTTTTTAGTGATATCTAATGGTGGTGCGGAAAATTTTCCATTCGATTTCCGCAAGAAGCGGAACGGCTGGTGCGGAGAAAAAACTCTGTTAACAGTTCTTCTACAAGTGCCAACTTTCTCAATTTCCTTCAAATTGGCTTACCCATTATGAAACTTCCCAAAATTTTGCGTACCAATAAGTCATTTTTGTCAAATTTCACTCGACAAGTAATTCATTTTTACCGGGTTGGTAAATGAATTTCTAAACCTGTGTAATCCCCCTTACCCCTCCACCTAACGGGCGCTCAGTTTTCATTGTATTTAAAACAGCGCTTCAACTCAATATAAGTTATCGATTGATTTTTTTAGAAAACGTACATATTTGCTGCTCACTATTACTGATTTCGCAAACTTCAGCATATGTCAAAACACATAGTTTCAAATTACTCAAGTACCAAGACGTTAGAACCGAAGGTGGCTCTGATTCGAGCCACAGTAGTTCACTAAGCAAAAGTGACGAATAGAATGAGGACATTGATGAAGTTGTTATTTGTAAAAACGACGATTTTTGATTTTTCACCAAAATTTCTGATATGTTTTATTTAACTTTCTTCTCGAACTTTTTTTCAAGATTTCTCCCTTCCAGTCATTAGCAGGTGTGCAAACATTTCTATTAGCACGACTCTGGCCATGCTAAAAAACTGATATCTATTTCTGGAGCTCAAAATTTCCGAAAACTTCCCTATGCAGTGAATAGGTTACGATGTCTCCTAGTTGCCCACAAAAAATAGCAAAACTTAATGTACTGTAAAGGAAATTTTATTCACAAAAAAACTGTTAAAGATTTAAGTAATTAAATTTTGATATTCAATTTTTCATCAACAATTGGAGCTTTGGGAATGGACATAAATAGAAAAACAAAGCATGACAAACTTGTGAGGCAAATTGATTCGAAATAAATTGCTTATCATCTGGAAATAGTACTGGGTAATTTGTATGTTCTGTTTTATCTTTGTCACATAAATCGTCTGCTTCAGCAGGATAGCAGTAGGTTCCTTGCTCTTCAAGAAGACGACTTGACTTGCTTTCCATGATCAGAAACTTGCAACTTTTTGCACTAGAAATTCCTCTCTGGAAAATTGTCCATTGCACGTCAGTCTGGACATCATTTCAGCATCAAACTGTTGTTTAAGATGAATTCCTTCATCAAATTTTCTTATTAGCATAATTTTCTTATTAGCTTCCGCAGTAGATATTATTTTTGTCGAAAAATCCAGCTTTTAAACTATCATTATCGTTGCATTTTTAATATTTTAAAACTTGCTAAAAATGTAAAATGTAAAATAGAAGCATATTTTTATATCACATTATAGAGCATTGCATTCCGCATCTAATGAATGTCCAACCATAACGTTACTTCATGCCTAGGCCGATACATCTGAATTGTCGTAAATAGACAGAAAATGTTTAAAATGCTAAAATGCCTCACTTTGTGGTACTGTAGCTATGCGACTTTTTTTGCAAGATGAGAATTACCTTGATATTAGCATACGAAATTGTTCTATTGTCTCATTTTTAAAATGTATCAAGTATTGATTCTCCCACAATAGAAGTCGCAATTATGAAAAAATGCAATAATAAGATGATATTCATACTCCAGCAACCACTTAGCATTACATGAGTTTTCTTGATTTTTTAGCAGGTAGAAGACATCGTAGACTATCTACTACATAAGGAATTTTTAATGCTTTTGAGTTTTTGCAACAGATATGATGATTGCTGTAAAAAATTGACGTTTCGATTCGAGCACTGCTGTAGTCTTAATACGCACTCTAGGCTAATAAATCCTACAGTAAATGGTAGCCCATTCATCCGAATAATATTGGGTAAATTTACAGAACACAGTCTGACGCATTTAAACTTGCGTAAGTTGAAAGTAGTGTTATGTCAAAAATCTAAAAAAATTGAAAATTTTCAACTTCTGTCTCACTGTAGCTATGCGAGTTTTGCTTTTCAGACAAAATGAATATCGTTTTTGTTCCTAAAGTATCAAGTTACACCAAATATATGATTTTTAGGCGGGGTTAGTGTTCTACTTATCACAGCTCTCACTGAATTCTGTTTTTTCTTGTATTTCCGAGTTTCAATTTTTTTGCTAAAGCTTTTCAAATTCAGTTTTTGCAAATTTATACGTTGTGATTTTGACGTAGTCTCAGTTTTTGATTCACTGCTTCCAACTGAGTTCATAATTTTTAATTTCTCTATAGTCAAGCTCAGGGTTTTTTCCGTGCCGGTCGATCCGTATCGTACAGAAATCTACTGAAAAAACTTCCTTACCTTCCTACCCATTTCCAAGTATTATTTTCCACTTGCTTCAGATCTTGTAGATAGTTCAGAGTGTACGTCGTAAAAGTAGGAACATGCTCGCTCTGAAATTGATAAATTTACTTCACTCTTATCAGAAAAACGCATAAACGCTAATTTTCTTGAACTTGATTCAAATCGCGTCAGTTCTAAACTCTTGCAGCTGGATTTTATGAGTCTTGGGGATAAAAAATCAAAAGTCAAAATTTTCATTTCAAGGTTTCTAAAATTTTGGAAAATGCATTTTTCTGCTTATTCTTCTGCAACCATAGGTGACCGATCGCAAAGAAAGATTGCGAAGATTGCGAAGATCGGCTCCGGAAATTCCATCTTTCAGTCGAAGATCGTTAATGCCGACGCGCAGCGCCGGAAAATTTTCTGAATTTCAATATTGTAGAATGCAGGAAAATGTATTTTTTTCGAATGTGTCCGAACATGGCGTCCATCTTGACTTGGCGTCCATCCTAATTTGGCGTCCGTCCTAATTTGGCGTCTAACTTGGCGTCTGTCCTAACTTTACGTCCGTCTTGATTTGGCGTATTATAGGCTTTGAATCAAAATTGACCCAAATTCACTTTTTATTGATTATTGAAAAAATATGAATTTGCGAGAAATACACATATATCATTACAGCTGTAGAGGTTATTCGATATGCGTAAATTTTACTCATTTTCACCAAGAAACATTGCATTTTTGCATGCAAACTCGTAGGTTCAAGAATTTCGAAAACTGTATAAATTATCTATGTTCCCAAAATCTACAGACTTCCCGTAAAAATTTCCATTTGAATTTGACTTTTTAAGTATAGTTAATCTCTTGCGCTGTTCTCTGAAATACAGCTGATTTTGGAGAAACAAACAGAATCGAGAGAAGCGGAGAGATCGCCAGATAAATCTTGCAATCCATTCACATTTTCTTCTTACTTCTTTCTTTCTTTCCACCATTTCTCAGTGCGCATTTATTTTTTATTTATCCGTTTTAACTTTTTTATTTTAGAGAGGATGCAAAGGGGAAGGGCGCGAAGACTAAATGAAGGAAGGGAGGAACATAACTAAACAATGAATTCGAAATAATTTCGTGATAAACTAGGGCTCAGCTCCATTATCCCATAGTTCTGTGCTGCTTTGCTGCTCCGTTGCTCTGGCAGAGCAGCTATGGATAAAGGTGATCTGGAGCTCCGTAAATTTTTTTCAGTTTGTTTACTGTAGTTTACATGGCTGAAAGGAATGCGACAAATAAGTTCCTTGCCTAATTATGGTTAATTTTTTGACTCCTGTCTTTCTACTTAATCCCCAGGCTATTCCCATGGCTTAGTTGGTGAGGACCGCGGCCCTACTTAATTCTCAAGTATGGTAGCTAGGCTTTTCCTATTCATTTTATCTTCACCTTTTTTTTGTTTATTTTTCTTTGTATTCTTTCTGTGTTTTGTTTATTTTTCTTTGTATTCTTTTGTGTTTAATTTTTTTTGTCTGTTTCCGTTTCTGCTTTCTTTCTCTCTCTATTTTCCCTTCCATTTTCTCTATTACTCCCTTCTATTCATTTTGCATTTGGTTAGTAGTGTAATAAAATGTTGATGTATTAAATTGTATTAATGCAGTTAGTACACAAATTACAGATACGGATACCTACATAATGAGTCTCAGAGGGGAAAAAGAAGATGAAATGTGATAAAGTTAAAGAAAAAACAAATAAAGATATATTCGAAGACCGAAAAGATGAAAAAATTGAAGAATCAATTTATCTTTGATTTTATGATGCATTGAACGCCAAGTTGTGAATGGACGTCTAGTTAGGACAGACACTAAGTGAGAATTTTTTCCTTCAACACTGGACGCCAAGTTGAAATTCCTATATTTAACCTCTAATATAGCATTAGACGCCAAGTTAGGACGGACGCCAGGTTGGGACAGACGCCAAAGTCGGATTGAACGATCTTCTCAACATTTATTTAATACAAAAACAAGGCACGCACCCGATAGTTTGTTATTCCTCAAACAGAAAAAACATCTGTTATTTTTCTGCGCTGATGATGCTTGAATTAAGTTCCAAATGGGGTGTTTAATAATCACAATCACAAAACAGTAAAATATTCAAACGCTGCAAATGGATCGCGAAAAATCTTAATTTTTTCAACTATGTCAAGAAATAATACCGGATTGAATAAACTATAAACAGAAAATAGGACGACATTTGTTAACCGTTAACCAGGAATAACATACAAAATTATAAATCATTATATCCGGAAAATTTTCAGGATTTTTTGTTTTAAAACGCATGAAAATGAATTTCCAGACAGAAAATCCTGTAACTTAATCAAAAGAATCGTCAGGCTTTAGGTTGCACTGCATTGTGCATCAAAAAATCCGTACCTTACAGAAAACTCGGTAAAAATTTTCTGTACCAGCCCAAAAAATCCGTCTGGTACGAAATAAACCTGAATTCAAGCTCTTGAATTTTCCGAAAAAACTAAATTTTTTGAAATTTTCAAACTCGCTTTCTTTGAGTTTAAAAAGTCCTTTCTACTCGTGTATAACAGATATTAATTCTATTCTTTTTTCAGAATGGCCCGATCACGGCGTCCCTAAACGTCCTCAGGTCTTTCTGGATTTTTTAGCCTTGGTTAGGCAGACCATTTCCGAAATGGATGAAGAACAAGGCGTTTCTTTGTCCTTCGCCTTATTAGAAAAAATGAAACGAGGTGTTCTGAAAAAATCGCCGCCTGTTTTGCTGCATTGTAGCGCCGGGGTGGGACGTACCGGCGTTTATGTCCTAGCGGATTTGATGATCAAGTAAGGCAAAATAAGTTTACAAAATAAAAACAGCTCAGTAAAAAAATTTATAATTTCGGATTTTGATAGAAAAATGCAATTCTAGTCTAATAAAAATCCATTTTTAATGTACGCGACTCATCTGACTTTCCGAACAAAAATTATGCAGATTTTTCACTTTTCAGATGCATCGATTCTAAAATTCCTTTGAAACCGTGGGAATTGGTGCAAAAATTACGCGCTCAACGGAAAGGTATGGTGCAAACGGAGGAACAATTTGTCTTCGCTTGCGAGACGGCTTTGAAATATTTCGATAATAAGCGTTATTAACTCGTAAATTAGCATATCTTGACGTTAGCAAAGCATGTATTGTTTTACTTACATTATAGGTTTAAGAGGAGTTTCTACTTTTTAAATAATTTTCTTGTATTTTTGCTGTTTCGATTTTTATATATGTATGTGCTTATATTTTTAACCTGTTACATAAATTTGAATGAAAATTTTTGCTGCCTCTAGTTCTAACGAAATCGATATATCATTGTTACATCTTGAAGACGCTTTTCTGTAAATTTAATGCAGTTGAAGTTCTTATGAACGGCATGAAAGTATAGTAACTCAAAGGAAGTTCCGTTTCAGCATGGCTCTTTCTGTAGCTTCACCCCTATTCTGCGAAACACACAGCGGTGATTCTCAAAACAGCGAGACTCAATACAGAGAATCTCAAATCAGCGAAGTCTCCATACAGCGATTCTCAAAATAGCGAAGTATCAGAACAGATTCTCAAAATAACGACTTTTCGAAACAGTTATCTTCAGGATGAAAAAATTGAGATTGGGCGTGGTAGACGTTTGGCACATGGCCCATTTGGTCATGCTGATTGTCACACATCTTGGCACCAATCGCCAGATTTCTGACATGGTTTTACATGGCATGTGTTTTTACGACATTACAGCTTTTTATTCTGGTTTGTTTATTCATATCCATACGCATGTTTCTTGTTTCTTTTTTCTTTTATCGATTTATTTCTTTTAATATTCCTTATTTGTGCTACTTTTTTGTATAATTTTTTCAGGTTGTGTACTTTTACTCCATTTTTACCTACTTTTTACTACATTATTTTACTTCTCATGTCTTCATCATTCGTTTTCTATTTTGCCTTTACTGCTTATTCTATTCATTTAATCATCTTATTTGTTTATTTCATTTTACTTTATTTATTTCATCAATTTAATTTTTTGCAATGGAATTAAGCTGCCTACAAGACAACTTAATGGAGAATCCTTATTATAACTTTTTGCTTTTGTTTTTTTCAAACGTTTCGAAAAAATGTATTTCTTACAGAAATTTTTTTGTGATTTTGGAATGGTCCGTTCGTGCATACCTACCGCAACTGTAGCACAAAAGCATGTGAAATTTGTATGGCCAAATGGAACTAAAAATAGCTACTAGGAAAAAAAAGCTACTAGCTCAACTAGCAAAAACGATTTTAATTTACCTAATTTGCATATTAATCATAAAGAAAATGCGCGTTTACACTAATGCATATAAATTTTTAGTATCCGCTGTATTGAGATTCGCTCTTTTGACAATCGCCGTATTGAGATTTCGGTGTATTGAGACTTCGTTGTAACGAGAAACGCTGTTTTGAGTCTCGCTATTTTGAGTTTCGCCGTTGTGGGTTTCCCTGCATTGGGGACACGCCCTTTCTGTACCGTCTAAGATTTTCCCCAGTGTACTCGTTCATCAGTAGTCAAATTTTATTTTTAACTGTTGAATACAATTCGTTTGAATTCAATTTCTAAATTTTTTGTCTTGAAAATTTTTCGTGCATGTACTCATTTTTGTCGTGTACAAAAGCATTTTCTCTGCTCCAAAGGAATCAAACGAAAAATTTTCCGTACCTACTGAATCGCTGTTCAATCATTCTCGCTTGATTGATCTCCTTTGCTCAGTGATTTTCGATCTTTAGAAATATCTTGTCGATAATGGGACCAGTGGAAATATTTGCCCTATTTTTATCATTGCTCTTTATAGTAACGTTCGCTCATTTGTTACTTTCGCCAGGTAAGCTTGCTCAGTGTAAGAACAAGAACTGGGGCCGGTTTCTCGAAGCTGACGAAAATTTCGTCAACGAAATTTTCTAATTCGTTGAGATTTCGCGAACCTCATTTTTTGGGTTTCCCAAAGCTTTCGAAACATTTTTAATTCGTTGACGAAATCTCGTCAAGGATTTCGTCATCGAACTTTGGATCGTTGACGAATTAATACTTGTGATTTAAAGTGACATAAAGGCTATTAATTTCGCTGGTCAGTCAAAGTAATTACTGTATTTTGGACTTTTTTGTTCTTCATTTCTTCGTCTATCTGCCACCTGCCTTCCTCAAATTGGGTTTTTGAGGAAAAAAATGGGAATGGGGAAAAAAGCAAAAAAGGCCTGCCGGTAGGAGTCGCTTTGCCGTGGCCCTGAAATATCATATGTCTCTACACTAGATCATAATGTAACATAAAGATTTGTAACATATTGAAGATGACTAAGAAATTAGCAGACTATTAAAGAAATATTACAGTAACGTATGAAAATAAAATGGGAAATCTGTGGGGCATAGATTTGTGTGATTCAAAATGATGAGAATAGAAAGGAAGATACTGAAACAGGAAAGAATGAGAGGGAAACTGAAAAACATGTTATACAGAAAATAAAGAAAATAAGGGAAGAGGATTAACAAAATGATTTTTTAGTGTCCACGTCATTTCTCTAATGTAAGACTTTCATAATGTTGTCACACCTTGTACTGTTGATTTTATAATTTAAACAAGTATAGCACAAAATACATCAGTTTAGGAAAAGTTTCCAGCTAAGTGCAAAATTTTCGTACAGGAAAGTAATAGTAGATATTTTATAGCGTAATGCAAAATTTAAAAATTAAAGCTGATCCTAAAATCTGCGTAGATAAAAACACACGTGCTTGGCACTAAAGTAAGACGGGCGCCCAAGTTTGATGGGCGCCAGGTTGCGACACAATCCTTTAAAACATTGAAACATAGGACACAAAAAAAATACAAAATTGATCAATCAATAAATTTGAATAAATAAAGAGGACTATAGATTTTCGCCCTATTCTTTGTACAATAAAAAACGGCTGTTATGAACAGTTAGAGAGGTTCGAACCTGCCTAGTTCTTTTTTCGTCAAAGAGCTAGAAATTTCGACAGGAAAATATTTAGGGAGTTTTGGGAAACTCAAAGGCACAGTCAATCGAAAAAATTGCAAAATTTCGTTAACAAACTGACCAATTCGTCAGCGAAATCTCGACCACAAAAAAATTTTGTCAACGAAGTTTGGATATTTCATCAACAAACTGCCAGTTTTGCTGACGAATTAAATTCGGTAGCTTTGAGAAACCGGCCCCTGATCAATATTAATGGAAGGATCTAGCTTTCCTAGAGTTTACGGGGCATTCAATGAAACAAACATGTAGATAGGGTTTGGGGGGTCTGAACCCTCAGCAGATTCTTGCTGGCCCCAGTTGATTCTACTCCCCATCATTCATCAAGAGAAGGAAAATAAGAGAAAAAAGAAGAGAAAGACTTCATAATGATGAAAATTATAGGTACTGTAGTTCAACGATTTTTCTTAACAATGCATACTTGACTACAAAGGAGAACAGTAAAAGTTTAAAAAGTTCTGACCAAGCGAATAGTTTCGCATATCACAGCGCAATCCTGATTGGTCAGAACTTTCAATCATGTGACATTGCGGTTTTCTGCCTGATTTACTGCCTTTACGGAGAGGCGTGTTCAATGCGAATAATTGAATGTCTACAGAGCTTTGTGAGTGCAGAAAATTGTGTATCAATATAGTCACCTTGCCATCTCAGCCGTCGTGCCATTACAGCAACTGAATCACCATTTCAGCTACTGAATCACCATTGCGGCCCTTGAATCAATTCAGTCACTACTTTTTGGCATCGAGTACCGATTTAGTCACCAAATCATTTCGACCACTGTGACTTTTCGATCGTTGTGTAATTGCAAATTCATAATTTATCAAATTTTATTCAAAAATTGAAATTTCAATTTAAAATTGATCAAAACTTTGGGATAACAAAATTATCCTGTGGAAATTCATCAAAATTTGAGTTTTTTCAGGACAAGTTTCAATGTTTTTTTTTTAAATTATCGAAAAATTGTAATTTCTACATGAAAATTTTTGAAAATTTCACTTGAAAAAAGAAATTTAAAAACTGATTTTTGAAAAATTTTCAAAAACAGTTAAAAAATCACGAATTTGAAGCGTTTTTTGCATTTTTTTCAAGTTCCAATTAAAATTTTACCAAATCTCATCAAGAAATTCTAAACTTAAGTTTTTGAAAAAGAAATTTTTTCCTCCACAAAATAATTATTTTGAAATTATTTTCCAAACATTATTGCCTTTTCCGACGAGATTCCAAAATATAAAACAACGAAAATCACAAAAATACACTTTTTGGTTAAATGTGGCGAATTTAAATTGAAATTTGAGTATTTTTTTGGAATTCTTATTCAAAAGTATCATAGTTGAACAAAAAATTGTAATTGTCATATGAAATTAATTGAAAATCATTTTTGATTAAAATTTATTCGAATTTGCGCTTAAATGAGCAATTGGGAAAATTTATATTTCGAGAAAATGTTCGAAATTGCAGCTTCTTCGCGAATTTTAGGTCGGAATTTAAAAAAAATTTACCGCAAAATGCGAATTTCGATAAAAAAATTCGAAAATTTTGAATTGTATATTTTTTTCAAACTTGCCAAAATTTGAGTTTTTTCCAGCCAAAATTCACAGTTTTCTAAAATTTTACAGTGTAAATCGATCGAAAATTCGAAAAAACGTAATTTTTATTCGAAATCAATTGTAAATCATAAATATTATAATTTTTTGATGAAAGTTCATCCGAATTTGATCTTAACTGAGCGATTCGAAAGAATAAATTTCGAAAAATTGTTGGAAATCGCAGCTTCTTCGCGAATTTCAGGTCAGAATTAAAAAAAAATTATCGCAAAATGCGAATTTTGATAAAAAAATTCAAAAATTTTGAATTTTATAATTTTTTTCAAACTTATCAAAATTTGAGTTTTTGCCAGCCAAAATTCATTGTTTTTCAAAAATTTACAGTCTTAATTGATCAAAAACTCGGAAAAATGTAACTTATACATAAAAATTTGAGTTGAAACTAGAAATTTCTAAAATTGAATTTTTCAACATTTTTCAGAAATTAGGAATTCTAAGTGTTTTTTTCGTAAATTTCAAGTCAAAAATCAAGAAATTATATCAAACAATTCTATTTTTCATTCCAAATTCTGAAAATTTTCTGCTCAGAGCTTACATTATCATGTTTTATTTTGTCAAAATTCTAAAAATCACAAATATAGACTTTTTATTTCAAAAATTTCTCCTGATTTTAATTCAAAATTTGAAATTCAAATTCAAATTTTTCGAAAATTTTGCTTCAAGGTTAAGTCAAAATTTATCAAATTTTATTCAAAAATTGAAATTTCAATTTAAAATTGATCAAAACTTTGGGATAACAAAATTTTCCGGTGGAAATTCATCAAAATTTGAGTTTTTTCAGGACAAGTTTCAATGTTTTTTTTTTAAATTATCGAAAAATTGTGATTTTTACATTAAAATTTTTGAAAATCTCACTTGGAAAAAGAAGTTTAAAAACTGATTTTTGAAAAATTTTAAAAAAATGTTCAAAATCACGAATTTGGAGCGTTTTTACATTTTTTCTAAGTTCCAATTCAAGTTTTACCAAATTTTATCAAAAACTTTTAAACTTAAATTTTTGAAAATGAAATTTTTTCCTCCACAAAATAATTATTTTGAAGATATTTTCCAAACATTATTGCCTATTCCGACGAGATTCCAAAATAGAAAACAACGAAAATCACAGAAATACACTTTTTTGTTAAATATGGCAAATTTAAATTGAAATTTGAGTAATTTTTTGAAATTCTCATTCAAAAATAATCATAGTTGAACCAAAAATTGTATTTTCATATGAGATTAATTGGAAATTATTTTTGATGAAAATTCATCCGAATTTGCGCTTAAATGAGCAATGAGAAAAATTTAAATTTCGAAAAAATAATGGAAATCACAGCTTCTTCGCGAATTTCAGGTCACAATTTAAAAAAAAAAATTATCGCAAAATGCGAATTTTGATAAAAAAAATTCAAAAATTTTGAATTTTATATTCTTTTTCAAACTTATCAAAATTTGAGTTTTTTCCAGCCAAAATTCATTGTTTTTCCAAAATTTACAGTCTTAATCGATCAAAAACTCGGAAAAATGTAACTTATACATAAAAATTTGAGTTGAAACTAGAATTTTAAAAAATTGAATTTTTCAACTTTTTTCAGAAATTAGGAATTGTAAGTGTTTTTTTTCGCAAATTTCAGGTCAAAAATTAAGTAATTATATCCGACAATTCTAGTTTTGATACAAAAGTTCTTAAGTCTTTCTACTCAGAACGTTCTTCATTATGTTTTTTGTCAAAATTCATCAAAATATTGTTCTAAAAATCACAAATATAGACTTTTTTTGGTTTTAGAAATTTTTTATAGTTTTTTCAAAAATTTAAATTTCGATTTTTTGAAAATATTTCTTCTAGGTCAAGTAAAAATTTATCAAGTTTTATCCAAAAATTGAATATTCAATTCCAAATTGATCAAAACTTTGGGAAAAAACAAAATTTTCAGTTGAAAATTCATCAGAATTTTAGTTTTTTCGGAGCAAGTTTCAATGTTTTCTTGGAATTGATCCTGAAAATTCAACAAAAAGTCGAAATAATGTGATTTTTACAGGAAAATTTTTGGGAATTCCACTTGAAATGGGAAATTTAAAAAACTGAAATTTCGATCAATTTTAAAAAACAGTTCAATAATTACGAATTTGAAGCGTTTTAATTTTTTTATTTGAAATTTTAATTCAAAATTTTTCAGATTTTATACGAGAGTTTGAAACTTTAATTTTCAAAATGAAATTTGTTCTCCGCAAAATAATCATTCTGAAATTATCTACCGAAATTTTTGCCTATTCCGACGAGATTCCACAATAGAAAACAACGAAAATCACAAAAAGTACACTTTTTTGTTAAACATTACGAATTTAAATTACAATCTCGAGTTAATTTTCTAAAACTTTAATTCAAAATCAATCAAAGTTTAACGAAAAATTGTAATTCTTGTTTGAAATTGATTGAAAATCATTAATATTATAATTTTTTGATGAAAATCCACCCGAATCTGAGCTCAAACGAGGAACTCGAAAAATTTAAATTTCGAAAATTGTTATAAATCACAGCTTTTTTGCGAATTTCAGGTCAGAATTTATAAAAAAATTATCGCAAAATGCGGATTTTGATAAAAAAAATTCAAAAATTTTGAATTTTGAATTTTTTTCCAACTGATCAAAATTTGAGTTTTTTCCATCAAAAATTCATGGTTTTTCCAAAACTTACTGTCCAAATCGATCGAAAATTCGAAAAAATGTAACTTATACATGAAAATTTGACTTGAAACTAGAAATTTTTAAAATTGAATTTTCCAACATTTTCCAGAAGATAGGAATTCTAAGTGTTTTTTCCGCAAATTGCAAGTCAAAAATCAAGAAATTCTATCCGACAATTCTAGTTTTGATACAAAAGTTCTTAAGTCTATCTACTCTGAACGTTCTTTATTATGTTCTTTTGTCAAAATTCATCATAATATTGTTCTAAAAATCACAAATATAGACTATTTTGTTTTGAAAAATTTTTTTTTAATTCGAAATTTGAAATTCAAATATAAATTTTCCGAAAATTTTGCTTCAAGGTTGAGTCAAAATTTATCAAATTTTATTCAAAAATTGAAATTTCAGTTTAAAATTGATTAAAACTTCGGGATAACGGTGGAAATTCATCAAAATTTGAATTTTTCAGGAAAAGTTTCAATGTGTTTTTTAAATAAACGAAAAATTGTGATTTTTACATGAAAATTCTTGAAAATTCCACTTGGAAAAAGAAATTCAAAAACTGAATTCTGAAAAATTTTCAAAAACAGTTCAAAAATCACGAATTTGAAGCGTTTTTTCATTTTTTTTCAAGTTCCAATTTAAATTTTACCAAATCTCATCAAGAAATTCTAAACTTAAGTTTTTGAAAGAAAAATTTTTTCCTCTACAAAATAGTTATTTTGAAATTTTTTTCAAACATCATTGCCTATTCAGACGAGATTCCAAATTAGAAAATAACGAAAATCACAAATAAACACTTTTTGGTTAAATATGACGAATTTAAATTGAATTTGGAGTATTTTGTTTAAAATTTTTATTCGAAAATAATCGAAGTTCAACAAAAAAGAGTAATTTTTGTTTGAAATTAATTAAAAATCATTAATATTATAATTTTATGATGAAAATCCATCCGAATCTGAGCTGTAATGCCGAATTTGAAAATTTTAAATTCTGAAAATTTCTTAGAAATCACAGCTTCTTCGCAAATTTCAGGTCAAACATTGAAAAATATTTTATCAAAAAATGCGAAGTTTCGTTTGAATTTTAAAATTTTTTCAAATTGATCAAAATTTGAGGTTTTCTAGCCAAAATTCATTGTTTTTTCCAAAATGCACAGTCTTAATCGATCAAAAATTCGGAAAAATGTAACTTATACATGAAAATTTGAGTTGAAACTAGAAATTTTTAAAATTGAATTTTTCAACATTTTTCAGAAATCAAGAATTCTAAGTGTTTTTTCCGCAAATTTCAAGTTAAAAATCAAGAAATTATATCAAACAATTCTATTTTTGATTCCAAATTCTAAAAATTTTCTGCTCAAAGCTTACATTATCATGTTTTATTTTGTCAAAATTCATCAAAATATTGTTTTAAAAATCACAAATATAGAATTTTTTGGTTTTAAAAATTTTTATAGTTTTTTCCAAAATTTAAATTTTAAATTTAAATTTTTATCAAAAAATGTGAATTTTGACTCAAGAATTTTTAATTTAAATTTTTTTTTTCAAATTTATTGAGTTAATCAGAAAAAATACTTTTTTTGTTTAATATGACGAATTTAAATTATAATTTCGGATTTTTTCCTCAAAATTTCAATGTGGAATTCATCAAAGCTTATAAAAAAATTGTTATTTTCATTTGAAATGTGATCATAAATAATGAAATTTTGGTAAAAAAATCATATATTTTGATTTTTGATAGAAAATAGTCAATGTTTGAGCAAAAATCATGAAATTTTGATTAAAAATCAGTAATTGTGATCAAAACTTTTTTGATATCAATAAAAATTTCAACAGTTTTGATTGAAAATTGTTCAAATTAATTTTTTTGAGTAAAAATCAGCAATTTTGATCAGAGATCATAAAATTTTGATCAGAAATCATGAAATCCCTGAATTTTCGATAGATTTCAAAAACTGCAATTAAATTTTCAAAAATAAAATTTTTTTAAAATTATCAAAAATTTCAAAAAATGTTTAGTTTTATGAAAATGTCCGAAGAATGTTGGATTTTGACCAAAAAATACTTAAAGTTCTGGACTAAAAATGCTGAAATTCTTTTGCTCAGAATTTTTAAAATTTAGGATTTAAAGAATCTCAAAATTTAAAATATCCTAAAATTAAAAAAATTCAAAATTTATAAAATTTCTAAAATGCGAAGGTTTGAATATCTTGAACATTTCAAAATTCAAGAAAATCGCTAAAATTTCAAAATAAAAAATATTTCAAAAGTCAAAAAATTCCAAAGTTTGAAATGATCGGAAACGACCGAGAGTGGTAATAATCGGCCAATTCGCATAAATTATTTGCAGCTTTGGTCTGTAGTTCATCGTGCTATGTCTGAAAGAGCTGCAGCTTTTAAGATGAAAATTGCCATAAAATCTACATATATTTAAAAAAATGCCATTAACACGCCAATAAATGACAAATTTTCATCAGAATTCAGTCAAAATACCCAATTTTCGGGGCTTTGCGACTACTATGTATTTTTACGACTCTTTGGCAGTAGACATGCACGACAAGAATTTCCCAGGGGGTGGGATATTGGACTTTTCATCCATTGGGAGGTAGGCGAGCAAAAAAAAAACAAGTTCTGCAAACTAGTTTTTCATACAAAATATGCACAAAAATAATCGAAGAAGCTGTCTTGAAAAAAGTTCAGTGGGCCAGGGTCTCAGGTAAGGGAGTTTACCCCCCTACGCCCGCCTATGTGCGTGTGTATGTATGGCGCATAAGCGCGACTCTTGACCATTTTTCTTTTTCTGAAGGAAAATTCATCAAAAACTTTTATCTGGAGACCCCGCCCCACTCCGGGTGCTCATGAGCCTGAGGCCGTATTCATAAAGGACGCTGAAGTCTATAGACCGACCTAGGACCGGTCTACATTCAGATTGGGCTAAAGTTTTTTAAAAGTTTTTTTTGCTGTCTAAAGACTAGTAGAAACTGTGATACTACTAATAGAATCAAATATTAGTAGCTTTAACCCCAGACATGCACGGCAAGAATTTTCCAGGGGGGAGGGTCCATGGACCTTTTTTCCCAGGGGGTAGGGGGTGGGTGAGCAAAAAAACAAAAAAAGTTCTACAAGTCTGTTTTTCATACAAAATATTCACAAAAATAATGAAAATAGGTGTCTCGAGAAAAGTTCAGGGGGGCGTTTTGACGATTTTTGTTGGCCAGGGGGGTGGCCAGGCTCTCAGGTATGGGGGTTAACCCCCTACCCCCCCTATATGCATGTATGCTTAACCCTATAAAAAATTAAGATGAATTTTTTGAAAGATATTTTTTTGGTCGGTCTCAGAGTCGATGCCAAGTTTGCCACATTCTGAAAATAATTCAAATGCCCAGAGAAAAGGTTTCCCAAACCGTAAATTTATATAATTGGTCATTTATTGGCCTGTGAATAGCTTTTTTTTAATGTGTGGCTTCTGTGGAAATTTTCATATTTTAAAAGTTGCAGCCTTTCCAGGCTTAGCACGGCGAACTGGACCAAAGCTACCAATAATCCATGCGAACTGGCCACTCTTACTTCTTGTTTTTCGCGGTATTATAAGCAGATGAAAAGAAACAGAATATGCGCATCAATTATTGCCGCTCTCGGCTGATGCAGGTGCCCGAGAGCGGGAAAACGAAAATTTCCTCTCTTCATCACGGAAAAAAATTTTTCGGGTCAAACGTTTTTCCCTGTTTCAAAGTAATTTTGTCTGCTGCCGAGTAGAAATTTTGTAGGATGAAATGTTTCATCTCGCCGAAAAAATTTTTCTCATTTTGCCGGTGTCGGCCGACGCAAGTGCCCGAGAGCGGCAAGTGCTATTACTGTAACTTGTTGCCGGCCTTTTCCAGTTGCCGCTCTCGGCCGATGCAGGTGCCCGAGACCGGCAAAATGAAAATTTTAATTTTTCATTGCGGAAAAAAATTTTTCTGGTCAAAACATAATTTTTTTTCTGCTGCCGAGTGAAAATTTTTTGGCGCAAAATTTTCTTCTTGTTGGTGAAAAATTTTTTTTTGTTGATGGAAAACTTTTTTTGTTGATGAAAATTTTTTTTCTTGGTGAAAAATTTGTTTTCTTGGCGAAAAATTTTTGTCTCGGCGAAAAATTTTTTTTCTTGATTTTGCTGGTGTCTCGTCCACCGTAGTTCCGCTATAATACACTTTATCCCCCATCAAGCCTGCTATTTTCCCAAACCAATCGATGTGATGCGTCATCACACTTTTCATTCATATTTCCTACTCGTGCATCACTAAAAAAATCCTTTTTTGTACGACCTTTTCACATTTAATTAGTTCTTTTCTAACTGAAACAATATCATCTTCTGCACTACATCATCATCCTCGTCCCGTCTTTCTACCTACAATAGCCGTCAAAACGTCAAATGCCCTTTTTGTGAGTAACCTGTTGACCTTTATCAATTTCTGTTTCATAAATAACCTGTATCGAAAAAAGTGCCAGACTATAAGCTTTAAAAAATTAAAAAAATGTAATAATCGATAAAATCGGCACACAAATGTACGAAAAATCGTGATTTTAATGTCGTAACCATAACCTTTCCCAAATTTTTTCACACTGAAAAGTGACTTTTAACACAGTGCATTCAATGAACTTTACTGTAATTGAATACCCCAAAAATTGATTGAATTATTAAGGGAAACAATCTCGCAGTGGAACACTGACTTCTTCATTATATACTAAAGGCCCTGTCATACTTCGCCGCGCGGTGCCGGTTGTCCTATTCATACTAACAGGCGGCGCCGCGCGGTGGCTTGTCATACATCGCCGCGCGGTACCGCGCGACGCCGCTTTTTTACTTTTGGATTTTGCTCTTCTCAAAAAATGTGTATTGGTTCAGTTGAAACCTGATGGGGCGCCGCGCGGCGCCCCATCAGGTTTCAACACATTTTTTGAGAAGAGCAAAATCCAAAAGTAAAAAAGCGGCGCCGTGCGGTACCGCGCGGCGAAGTATGACAAGCCGCTGCGCGGTGCCACCTGTTAGTATGAATAGGACAACCGGCACCGCGCGGCGAAGTATGACAGGGCCTTTAAACCGCCCAAAAGCAGTTTTTCAGTATAAAGGGGACGACCATACTTGTAATTGAGGAGGAAGTGCTATGGGAACCCCCCCCCCCCCGTCCCAGAAATCGTCGAACATATGGCTAGCCATTGGGCGACCGCCCTCCCCCCAAGATTTTCCAATCCTATGGCTAGCCACATGGTAGCCTTAGGAACCACCATACTTTTGGTTAGAAAAATACTGAAAAATGTAAATTTTTTAATGAAAAATGTAAATTTTTGAACAAAAATTGGTCAGGAATGTGAATTTTTGGGGCGCTTCGAGCCATGAATAAATTTTTTCGGTCTTTTTAGAAAAAAATCACAATTTTTTGAACTATTTTTGGAACCTTTTTCGCGCAAGAAATCATTTTTTCCCCTCCCCAAAAAATTGTGAGAATTACTGACTCCCGGCCCATGAAAAGTCGCCCAACCCCCCCCCCCCCCCGCCAGACCTCGGGGCTCCGTTACATGTATGGGGACGACGCTCGCCCAATAATGAACGGATTACTGGTGAATGGATAAGTTGTCTGAAAGCACTGGCCTTATTGCTGACGCCATTTGTGGAAGTAGCCTTTAATGCAATTTTATGTTACCCGCCCTTGATGGAAAATGAGAGCAACCGAGTAAATCTGGAGGATTTTTGCAATTATTTCATAGACATGTGGATTAATGGCCATTTCCCAATCGGACTGTGGAGGAATCACTGGAGCAGTGGGGACCTCGCACAAATATCTGCACGGAAGGTTATCAGAACCATTTGAATTTTGCCGATGTTCGTGACATGAACTTGGCAGTTAGAAATTTTTTGCATCTAGGGCAACCTATCCACAACCGTGATCAGGTTTATGTCCCTAACATAGAAAAAGGTGTCTATCAAAAAAAACCGTGTGATAGGACGTACATTTCTTTAGACAACTGTATTACGGGACCAAAAAAAATTTTTTTCTAAAGCCACCAGTCAGTTGTGGTGCCTAATTTTGATCCTGAACTCATGGAGCACCATGTGTTCCCATATCTTGTCAATAGTTATACGGGCACATACATGAGGTACACAAAAGATACCCCGGTACAAAACATACGCTTCAAAGTTCGACGCCTTAACTGTGTGGGGCGATACAAGGGGTGTAGAAAGTTTAGTCGACAATGTTATTCAATACAAATTTTGTTAAGCGTGCGGGGCGATACAGGGGGTGTATAAAGTATAGTAGATGATGTAATATGATCTGAATTTCGTTTAACGGCTCGGGGAGATACAGGGGGTGTAGAAAGTATGCCCTAAGCTTCAATGTGTAAAATTCTACTTCCGTGTGGAAAGTACACCCAAAGTTTCGACCGTAGTTTCTACAGAATTTTACACGTTGAAGCTTCAAACCTAGAATTCTACTTCCATGTAGAAAGTATCCCCGAAGCTTCAACGCGTAAAATTATACTTCCATGTAGAAACTACGCTCGAAGCTTTAATGGGTAAAATTCTACTTCCATGTAGAAACTACGCTCGAAGCTTAAACTGGTAAAAATCGACCTCCAACATAGAAAGTATATCTCGGCCAACTTGACTCAGACATTAAAATTGTTGACGCAATATCTCTATCGAAAAAATTTAAGAAACACTTCAGGATAATAGAATCTAATTGTTTCATTCATTTTTTGCAATTTAAAAGACACCTGAGGGTCATAGAATCTAACTTTTAGATCGTTAGATTCTATGACCCTCAGGTGTGTTTTTTTTATTTTCCAAAGAATGCAGGACGAACCGATCACTGCAGTCAGCAACTATAGTATGAATTTTTCGAAAATTTTTTACATTTTAATAAAAATCTAATGGTTTCACAATATTTCTGTAAAATTTTAGAGAGTAAAACAGTTAGATTGTTGGATCCTAGCGTAAAATCTAACGTGACGTCCATGTGTCCAATGGTCTAACCATCTAACAATTATACTCGTTTTTTACAAAAAAATTTGATCAGGATTCATTTTTTTAAATACTCGGGACACGTTTTTCAATGATTCCCTATGCTTGACTATTGTTTTCGGGACACGTTTTTTACTCTTTTGGGGGTAAGATTTGGCATGTTCTGTAAAAGATTGTACCCGTAAGAGTAAAAAGCGTGTCCTAAATACAGTGGTTAAGTATAGGGAATCATTGCAAAACGTGTCTTGAGTATTTATAAAATGAGTCCCGAGCAAAATTTTTTTGTAAAAACGACTAAAACCGTTAGATTGTTATACCGTATGGCTCGCAAATGTTACGTTAGATTTTATGCTAGGATCCTTACAATCTAACTGTTTTACTCTCTAAAATTGTACAGAAATTTGATGAAAAGATTTTTATTAAAATGCAAAATTTTTTCGAAAAATTGATGCTGTAGTTGCTGACTATAGTGGTCAGTTTGTCCTGCATGAAAATTTTAAAAAACAACTGAGATGTTTTTTAAATTGCAAAAAAATTAATAAAACCATTAGATTCTATTATCCTCAAGTATTTTTTTGAAATTTTTCCGGTAGAGGTATGGTGTCATCAACTTCAACGTCCGAGTCAAGTCGGTTGAGGTATACTTTCTACGTTGAAGTCGATTTTTACCCGTTAAAGCTTCTAATGTAGCTTCTACGCGGAAGTAGAATTTTACACGTTGAAGCTTCGGGCGCACTTTCTACTTGAATGTAGAATTCTAGGGTTGAAGCTAGGAGCGTACTTTCTTCGCGCCGGATATCAAATCATTTATGATTCTAGTTATCACTTCTGTTGGACGGTTGGAAAATGTCTGCTTAGCTTATAGCTTTTAAACATCTGCATGTTATGGACGAATGTTTGGCCTTCTATTAATTTTTCATGTATTTGATGAAAACCTAGATTTTTCTAGATAATTTTCACAAAATCATTTTGTACTGCTTTAGAATTTTCGAGTTTCATGACCAAAACTTTTGTCATTTCGGAAATGATTAAGACATCATCAGTATGAGATAATGACAGAGGTTCTTCTGCCGGTAGAAGTCATCCAAATTCTTCGTTGCTCGCCTAATTTTTGAATTTTAGTTTGCCCGACTGAAAACACATTGAATTCACTGAAAAATTAGACTCTTCATGCAGAAAAAAGATATTAAAAATATTCATATTCCAATGCCATAGAATATCAGAATCTACAATGTGCTAGGTGCCGGAGATATTCAAGTCCGAAGTAAAATACCTATAGCGCTTTTTTATGCTTTATACGTTTAAAAACAATCATAAATAATGATTGGTAAATTACTGGCTCTATGATTGAATGCTTTCGCCAACCAAATGGTGAAAACATCGTGATCGATCATCAGTAATTGCAGAAGAATGTGCTGAAAAAATTAATTTTCGGACGTTTTAAAGGCCTTGAAATCAAATTTTTTGCGCTAGGCGCCGAACAAGTTACTAGTAGCTACCTAGCCTTTTGATCTTTTCTCCAAAACTCTGAAAATTGAGTTTTAAAATTCTGGAACAAACGCGAAGTAAATGAAATACAAGGGAAGTAACATTTAATAATTTTTCACATCAAACTAAGTAAATTCATCAATTTTAGAGTAAGCAACTAGGAATGTATCTGTGCAGCCAAATTTTTTCCTCAAGTTGCAGATGGCAACCTGACTTTTGCAAAAAATAACCCGATGATTGATTCGAAAAATGACTGATCTAATATGTGAGCCTTATTATTCTAATTTGATTGAGAATATATCGAAAATGATAGATTTGTTGTGTGGGCTTCTACTGTGATTTTAAAGAGTGTTATCGAATAAATTTGTTGAAAAGGCATTGTTTTTGTACGCCCACGTTCGTTTACAAACTTTTTAGTTTTGGCTTGCTGAAATTCGGATTGACCTATAAAATTTTGACCCTAGGAGCCAATTGGCCTGTCGAAAAAAAAACTAAAAAAACCCTGCTACACGCCATGTATCACCCTGTAGACTCAACGAAATTCGGATGGCATTACATCGTCGACCATACTTTCTGCACCCCCTGCACCATCCCACACAGTTGAGGCGGCAAACTAAGTATATGTTTTTTACAGGGGTATCTTTTGTGTACCCCCTGTATGGGCCCGTATAAATGCTCTTGTCGACGAAGTTCACAGGTATCTGCGCCATGCCCGACGTCTTGTTGGGAAAAACTCACGGGTGTTTTTGATCGATAGTTGAATGAAAATAATTTTTGTTAATTTTTTTAGAGTAAAAGTTCCTTCAAATTACATAACAGCATGAACATTATTAGCTTTTACAATCAGGAGTCTTTCGCGCTTATGGGCCTTTCGCAGTATGGGCCGTTTGCGCTTATGAAGCTCAACTGTTTTTGCGGACTCTGTACGTTCCTAAAAGCAATTTTCAAAGCAAATTATTTTACAATAAGCGCTTTGTGGAAGCCATTCGATCAGTACTTATTTTTGAGGGTTTTCAGTTCATGTAAATATTTTATGAGAAACGTCGATGTTAATTCTCCTAATTTATATTGTTAGAATCACGCTATAGACGTTCTAATAAATCTTTAGGATTTGTACTACCTTCTAACGTAGTTCTCGATAATCTTGTTACACTATAAATTCCTGCACGAAAAATTTTTACAGCTTCACTGTACCATGTGACAGCCATGCGATGGTTCCTCAGTCTATCGGTACCCAGTTTCGTAGTCATCTACGCTCGTTTCAAGCGCAGCTTGAATTGTTCAGGGAGTGTAGCTGGTAAGTTGGTGACAATGCCGGTACAGTAAACATTCACACACTTTGCGACGTTTCGTAGCCTGGATCATGGGATTTTGCATAATGTTCCATAATTATATGCTGGCTGCCACAATGATCACGTTTTTCGCCACTTCGTCTTATTTGACTTCTATGAAAAAGAAGCGCAAAAGGGCTTTGGACAAGGAGTATGATAAAGGTTGGTTACTAGTTTTTGCTGAGGGTCACAAGAAATTTTCGTTTCTAACAAGTTTAGTCAACTGAATCTGAATTTTAGAGTCATATTATCGTAATGTTTATCTTTTACAAGAAATTCAATAAATGAGCTAGCAAATAATGCGGAAATTCGGTGAAGTAATTTATGTCTCGTTCGTCTTACTGACGTCATTTCTGATGCGCCTAACTCACTCGTTGAACTAGCTGCATAAAATATTTTAAATCCCAAAAGACCTACCGCTCATAGAAAATCGCTAATAAATGAAGATACTGTGACTCAAAATTTGTGTTACAGTTCGTATAGTTTGTGTCTTGTTTATCTTTGTAGTTGTACATAATTAGCACTACATGTTCAGCCAAATACTTGCCGACGTTTGACTCTTCATTAGTACAATTTTTTAAAATCGATATTGAATGAGGCGGTTACTGTGATCTATGAAATACAACCATTTTCTTCATCTTTACTTTTGCCTTATCGCAGCCGTACATTTTATTGAGGAAAGTGCCGTAAGAACCTTCCATAAATCACCGATTGTTTAGTGACCATATAGTGACGTCCATACTTGCACATAGGGCGGTCAGGGAAAGGTAAACCCTCATACCTGAGACCCTGGACACCCCTCCCTCCCTGGCCCGAAAAAATCATCAAACACCCTCCTTGAACTTTTTCGAAGGCAGTTGTTTTGATGATTTTGATGCATATTTTGTGCGAAAAATATGCTTGTGGAATTTTTTTTGCTCACCCACCTCCCCCATACTCGATGCGGGCTACAATATGGTACCACTTAGAATACTGTAGACATTTTGTAGCTAAAGTTAAGGGACAAACTAGAGTACTGTTTTGCCACCTTTTCATAACTAACGATTATTCTAACCGATTAGCTCGATTGTGGTATCAATATCTTCAGTAGGGTTATATCTCGGGACCACCACGAAATTTTTTCGAAATATGCAAATGCGACCTTATGTCAGGGTAAAAAAAAATCTCAAAACTCCGACCAGTAATAACTTTGCGAATATTTAGTCTTTCTAGACGATTCTTGTTTCGTTGGATGCAGCTCGTCGAGTTGTACAAGATACTGACTGGTGGTTTGAAAATTTGCAGTGTAAACTTAATTATCATAGAAAATATGCAAATTTGGCCGAGTTGGGGTAGGTGACCGCACAAATATCTCGAGTTGTATAAGTCGTATAAAGCTAATTCTTTTTTTGTTCGATAGCTGAGTAAAATGCCCAGAGAAAATCACCTTAACATCTAGTATGTGCAGCGTAAAGAAAGTGTAAACAAAGCGAAAATGTCCATTAAAAAATGTTCTTGCGATTTTCAGATCTTTTGTTGCACCATTGAAACGAGCTTTTTTTTCTAGCCCCCAGTTTTGATATTTATTTTGTGTAAAAATGATTAGTACGTTAGAAATTCGCATAAATGTTGTTTACAAAAAAATTTTTCCGATTCATCGATTTTACGTAGCGCCGTTGCAAAGAGCGTATTTTGTTTTCCCTGATGCATATTTTTATTTTTCGAAATATCTCAACGTACACTGAAAATTTTCATGAGTGATATATGCCAAAAATGTAAAATTCGCCATATTTTAGTGGCGTTCGTACTATACTTCGAAAATACACTTTTTCAGTAAAGAATTTTTTACACCTTCCTTGCAGGAGCTTGAAAGTTCGATATTTATCTGAAAATGCCAGGAAATGGCAAAAAGGAGAATATGTTTTTCCTTTTTGCTTGTTTCACTGACTTAAAAGTTCGATATTAGGCCTCCCCATCATTCCATTTCAGCAAAATTCTAACTGAAAAAAACTTTCCATTTTCTGATAAACATACGCGCCCAGTTTTTTGAAAGACAAAACGTTTTTAAGTCTCTGCGCATGAAATTCACTTGCCTTGTAGCAATTTTTACAATCTACATGATTACTGTATGTACAATACATACTTCGTTTTCATGATAGAACACAGGTGATGCCTCTAACTGCATGTATAAAATTCATTACAGGCTTGTACAAAAAAGTGCTATAATTGACAAAAACTATACAGAACAATAACCATTCTCTAATACTAGGAAGTGGCAAAAGATAAATGTGTTTCACCTTGTCCCATATTTCACCGAGCATAGTACTATACTTAGTTTCCGAAAACCTGATTGTAAACTCACCGTATTCTTGATTCACACGTATTGTTTTTTCCGAGTTTAAAGCGCGGGAATTTAAATTTCTAATACGATTAATGCTAGTTTAAACATATTTGAAACTATGCTTTGGCTAATTTTACTCAAATAATGTTCGCCAGTCTCCCAATAATCACCGTCAACAAAAATTTTGCTGTTTACCAGCAATTAATTTTTCGAATTTGTTTCAAATTGTGTAAATTCGTTGTCTTGCGAATCAGGAATACTGTAGATTTACCACCTGCTTTTCGGAGACAAGGTATAGGCCACTGCATTGTATACAGTAATGAAAAATTCTAACAAAGAATGGCACACAAGTAATTACATAGATTTCGGGTTTTTCATCAAACCAAAGTTTTTTCTTCTGTAAAAATCAACTTTAATAACACTGAAATTTTTCAAAGATTTGTCCATTTTTGCGCAGAGGCATTTTCAGAAATGACAAAAAAACTGGGCGTGTATATGTTTTTCAGAAAATGGAAAGTTTTTTTCAGTTAGAATTTTGCTGAAATGAAATGATGGGGAGGCCTAATATCGAACTTTTAAGCCAGTGAAACAAGCAAAAAAGAAAAACATATTCTCCTTTTCGCCATTTCCTGGCATTTTCAGATAATGATGATATCATTGTTTGTTCAAGCAGATGAATATAAAAATAGGCATGAATTTTCTTTTCAATATGTAAGTATAAATATGTAAGTATGATATATAGTTAAGATCCTCTACTAGTGGATAAATAAATATTTTACAATAATCTGTTGCCTGCTACATAACCTTTCTCGACCTTATCTGATGATTTGGCTATTGCTGGTCACTTCGCAAATCGGGCAATTGCGCAGCATATTTTTTGAATCGAAATTCTCAATTGGTGGACCATTGATTCTTGATTCCCATCGATTCCTCAAGGGTTTCATGTGCGAGTCTTGATCAGAGGCTAGTTTTTATCTCATTTGTAATTGGAAAATTGATTGAACTCCAGTGTTTTATTTGTGCAAGTATCTTTGACATACACAAAAAACAAAACAAAAAAAACACAAAAAACACAAAAAAACATCAAAAACAAAAAACAAAAAAAAACCAAAAAAACAGTCAAAATTTTTTTGCGTAGTAAATTTTTTGTAGACTAAAAAACCAGGATTCTGCGTTTATTTTTGCACCAATCTTCTCCCAGATACCACTCGAGTTCATGATTTATATAGTCCAAAAGTGCGTGGTATTGAAGAATACAGCTTTATGTTGGAAAATCAATTTCCCACTAACTCATCAAAGAAACATAAGGTCCAGATTTTCTGTTTATTATTTTTCGTTTTACAAACTAAAAAATATACTCATGCTTTTCTTTCATTAAGTATGAAAATTTTTCTGAAAATTACTTCTATGATGCTTTTGAATTCAAATTCCACTCCATGTTTGAAATAGTTACAAATAAGCTGGAAAAATTGAGATTGCAGTCTTTCAATATGAATTGAAAAATTGAGGTTGCAGTCTTTCAATATGCGCCAAAATTCACAGTTTTATGTCAAATCCCAACATTTTTCCGAAGATTTTTCTCCAAAAAGCACGATTTGGGTAAAACAGTGGATAGACTAATCTGAAGGATTATGCTAATAGAGTCCGGAAATTTTTCGGTATTTTTTGTATTTTAGAGCCTGGGGAAGAGTTTCCTGACCAGGTAGTGTAGACAAATTTTTTTGTATTTTGTAAAAAGATACCAAAAAAATGTTTGTATGTAGACAATAATGTTTGTCTTGTATAGAAAAAACACATACATGGAATGACAGGTGCCGTGCCATAAGAACCCCACCAGAAATCGCCCCCTCTTTACGGGCTGATTATTGACTGTAGATAAAAGTGCACGGAGATGAAAGGAATGCATTTTGGTGCCTGTTAGAAGGTTGAAACCCCAAAGTATTGGCGCCGCATATGGTTATGTATCAAGCATTGTTTGTTACAATACAAAACAGTTCAGAAGTGGATTTAAGTGAGTTTCAAAAATTTTTGAAGCGGAAAAGGCTTTTCGTGCATTTTATTACGTTTAGATCTCAAATTTTCTAGCACGTGTCCATGAAGCAAAATTATACATTACTAGAATGTTGGACAGAACAATCTTTCACAAAGTCATCCAATTACGCCAGTTATTTTCCTAAAATATCTTTTATTTACAACTCAAGATTAACACGCTGAAAACTTTTAAAATTCATAAAAGAAACTTTTCAGTGCATTTCAAAGGCTAGAAATTCTAAATTTTCTAGGCACGTAGCATATACGAGCATACCATTGAATAATTCTTCTATTGTAACTTGAGAGAAACTCGAAAAAATGCACCTAGGAAAGTATTTTGGACAATCTTTTATGTTTTTTAGACAATTGCTTATTTCGATTTTTTCAATGACCCCCAAAACTTTGGCCTATCGATGATCCAGCCATACAAAGGTCGATTGATCCATTTAGACCTTGGAGCTCTGTCACATGTGTGGGGTTCAACTCTATCCACCTCCGGTCTACGATGCCAAATGAGTAGGGCCTGGTTTATTCGTCATCCGCCCAGCATGCTACAAATGTATGAAATAAGTTGGGACTATGTCGAATGCCTCAATATTTTTTTGAGTAAACTAAAAGCGTTAAGTTACAGTAAAACCGAGCTTGGTTCTTCAGTTTGACTGATATGTATTTCTCTGGTCCCTATGTCAAGATATCCAGCAAATTTCAAAGTAAAATTCCCAGACCTTGCCGGGTAATTTTTCCAGAATTTTCCAGTTTTTTTCAACAGGAATGATTGGTAATTCAATCATGCAATGTTAAAAAGTCCGTACAAAGCACACTGGAAAATTTTCATCACAATGATTTTTTCCATATTAATCTGCCTATAACTATCACAATTCGTAACATCCACGATGACAAAATACACTAATAAGATCAACATAAGAATCGAATTGAAAGCTAATTGAGTTATAGAAGGTACTTTACTTCTAAATGTTGGGCTTGAGCCGAATTTTATAAATGAACACCGGTGCTATGCGTCGGAAAATTTTGACATTTTGACTTTCTAAAATGCACAAAAACGTACTTTTTCAAGTTCACAGAATAGAATTTTTCGAATTTTCCACGCATAATTTTTTCTCTGACTTTATAGGTTCTAGGTTTGCTGAATACACTGGTAATGCCCTAAAAAATGTGTAGACTTTGGATTAAGCTTGGAAATTAACTTTGATTGCATTCTGTACATTTTCTACAAGATAAACGTACTATGCATCTGGTCCCCTACCCTTGTTTGGCATGGCAACCACCAAAACGATTCGGGAACCAACCAAGTTTTTTGGCTGGCTGGTACCAGATGAACCGAAAGAGTTTGTCCAGGTATGCTCCGTCCCCAAGAATTCGTTCTACCCCATACAGACTCCGGGGCGCCGTTACATGGATGATTACAGCAGGTGTATACATGAAATGCAGTTCACAAGAGGTCAAATGGTATGGTTATGAATTATTTTACTTTGGGCCATAAAGTTAACCCTCGATTTTAAAAGAGTCAGCATTGAATGATCTTGGTCGGAAAAAAGTTCATATCACGTCGGAACTTATCATTACTGTATTTCTGTTTTACTGATGCTGTAGGTGTCAATAAAGTCCTCATAACGACTGTCACAGTATGTTTGTCATCTGTGGTTCTGGTAGTGGAATATAGAAATTATCTTCCTGTGAAATGTTGGCACATCTTGCTGACATCGCTTGTACATTAGAGAAGTTTCACAGATACACGGTTGAACAGTCAAGTGATATATATATCAATCTAGATCCTGTTTTCCAGAGAATCTAAAACAATTGAATTGTAACACATGTGGAACTTCATTTTTACTGTTGAATATCTTCATTTGTTCTGCTAACGTCAACTATGCTTAGTTAGTATTTTCCAAAAGTTCACGTTACTATTGTCGGATGATCTTGAAATTTTATTAAATTCTTAATCTGGAGAGCAAGTGCCATTTCATATATTTTTACGATTACCTGATAAACCATATACCAAATAAAGAGTGCGAATTTATCACTCAACTGGAGCCGGTTTCTCAAAAAGCATCTAAAGTTACACGCGTATAACTTTAGACGTGTCCAAGTTGAACGGACTTTAGACGCATCTAAACTTAGACGGAACTTTTAGTCGTTTAAAGTTAGATGGGTGAAATAGACGATATGTGTTTCTCGCCAATAAATTAGACGCGTGGAAGATTCAGTAAACATTGATGTTTATGCATATGTAATTGTGTACTTTATCAATTTGGAAGTAAGGACCACCATGGGCCACCCGGCCCGGCTCGAGAGTGTGCTGGGCTCCGGGGAATTGAAAAATATTATCGGGTCGAGCCGAGCCAGAGGATTCAGGACCATAAAAGCACGAAAATTTATGCAACTATTTACGTTTACAAGTGAACTTCCGACAAACGTCCATTTACTGTATGTTTCCTAATTTGGAATTTGCTAGAATTTCACTGCTATTATATTTAGTGTGTATTTAATAATTTAAATGTTATCATAAACATAATTACTATTTGTTTCAGATGCAGTTTTAGCTATTAGCAATATTGTTCAGCATTCTGACGAACTTGAAGACTCCTGTTACTAGCATGCATCTCTTCTCTGGTCAAATTTCATTGATTAGTTCATCAGAAATGGAGATAAGGCGCCTTATGCACTGTTTTTTTGCATGGATCGTTTCGCCATTTGGCGAAAAAGATAAAAATTGTATTTTCTTCATTTTCATTTTCATTCTTCAGCCATTTTCTTCAAGTCACCTTTTTCACTCGAAAAAGTCCATACATGCATTATTCTTGCTTCTTTTGACTTTGAAAAATTTAATATATACAGAGGGAGCCAGAAATTAAGAAAAATTGACTTTTTTGTGTGTTCAGATAATGGTAACCATATATGCACAGCATAAAAATTCTGCTGGGGGTCAGCTAGGACAGGGGGTGGAATACAATTTTTTTTGTTCCTGATAACGAAAAAAGATCTTCGATTGGTCTTGTAATATCCAAGCAGCATATTCTTTATTTTATATCAGTCAGATATGGGAAATTATTTGCCTATACTGCACTTTTTAAAGTTTTAATGTTACTTTTTTGGACATCAGGTATGCCTTATTTAGAAAAATTGTTCAACTACAGCATCATTCCTATTTTTATGATGACTTTCTCTTCTCACTTGCTCATTTTCCTTTGTCGTCTTCTGGATCATTGCTGGGATGGTCAAATCTGCTGGGGGTCAGCAAGAATCTGCTGGGGGTCAATCAAAGTCTGCTGGGGGTCAAACCCCCCCACGTGCATGTATGATGGTAACAATGGTAATAACTTAATTTTCAAATGATGATTTTCAAATTACCTGAAGCTTAAATAATCAAATTCCGAAAAAATTGGCTGCAAAGGGCAAACACCTTAAATTGATTCGAATATCACAAATTCCGGCGCAAAGTGCCACAAAAAACTTTTGTATTTTGATATTCAACAACGCTGGTACAAGAATTTTTTCAGCATTTATTTCGGGGATAAAAAGTCTTATTTGTCAGTCATTCAATCGTTTTTCAGTCGGGCAGAATGCAAAAATCCTATTGAAAACATGCAGCCAAAATTCAAAAATCAGGCAATCAATAAAGAATTCGGATTCTTCAACAACTTCTGGTATTGTCCTTTGCTTGTGATGTTTTAATCATTTTTCAAGTGCAAATGCTCCGTTCCTAAAATTCAAACATTCTTAAAGACTGCAATACTGCAAGTGAATATAATCAGTTCTAGAAAAATTAATAGTTTGATATATTTTTATTTAGCAACATAAATTTTATTTGGTTTTGGTTAATTTTTTGTGTTATCATAATTTTTCATCATTGTGACACACTTTTAAGAAATGAGGTTTCACGGATCGGGCTGGGGCTGGGAAGGGAACCTGGGTGGGCCGGGCCGCGTCCGTGCGGCTCGTGCAGGTCCCTACTACGCACGCAATTACATATCCCCACATCATCTGGAAATTTAGCATATTTGTCTACGATATTTGTTGTTAAACAATCCGTCATTTTTGTCACAATTTCGAAACTGTAGCTTCTGCGTGCAACCCAAAAAATTTTATGATTTCAAAATATGGGCCGCCCGTTCGACAAAAATTCGACGTTACAGCCAAATTCGTATCAATCTCACGTCGGACACCCTGTTATCTCAACTGTGGTACTAATGCTCGAATCCTTGCAAACGTAACTTTTGAAAATCCAAAACTTTCCTAGAATTCATCATCGGTCAATAATGATCTATTGAGAAAAAGTTCGCCTTTAAAACCTAATTCCAAATTGATTCACAAATGCTAGAGCCATGTATTCACATCACCGAGTACAACAGAAAAAAACGTGCAAACAGAATTTGAAAAATTTTCACATTACTTAACCCAGGGTCCCACCCCGTCTAAATTTTTCGTCTAACTTCAAACTTGCTTAGCTTGAACGTATTTTGAGAAATATTGAATAAAAATATGACGTCATTTTAGAATTGAGTTGGACGCGTTTTGAGTTGAATGCTTTTTGAGAAACCAGCCCCTGATGTTTAACAAGCCGTTTGAAGTGTGACGCCAGTACTTACTTCTTTCTTTTTCCATTGAGAAATATTTTATAAAAACATACTATTGTTAAAAAACTTGTGATATATTCTGACTGCTTTTCAGAAAATCAATTACTGACTGCAGTACAACGTACATATCTCATTGTGGATCTTGCTTCATTCCTCTTCTTAACCTCACTTCCCATTTAAATATAGCCTCATCGAGGAACTGGTTGCAAGTCGTCTCCAATGGCGGACCGGCTTTGGCTTTCAGCCTTTTATACGTCCTCAAATTCGGCGCCGGTACGGGTTTGTTCGTCGTCGATATGCGCAAGAATTTCCATCAAAGCTTGTTTGATTTGATGTCTTTGGGTTGTTTGGCGGGCGCCGCTGGTGATACTTGGGCGTCGGAAATTGGTGCCGTTTTCGGCTCTCCATTCCCAAGACTTCTGACGACGTTTAAGTGCGTCCCGGCTGGTAAGTTAGAGGTTTTTGGCAAGAGTGATTTTCATAGTTGGTACTTACATTCTGATGCAGTTATTCATGAAGTGAGAGCGTCATATCTATATAGATTTATATAACCGCCCTTAATATCCGAAATGAGTCTCAGCAAACAGAAAGTTATTTATTAAAAGAGGTATTGAATTGAAAGTCCCTTATGTTAGAAAGTGTTTGCTAGTTGGAACCAAAACCAGAATTGACTGAATCCAGAGGCATTATGTTAAAACCTATCTTGTACTCAATATTAGTGATCGTACGGGGACAGATTTTTTGGGGACGGGGACGAGTTTTCCCCGCTCTTTCGGGGACGGTGACGGGGAGAGATATTTTCACATACATTAAATACTACATGAGTACTCATTTATATTATCTGAAGTCAAATAAATCCGTATATAATCATTATAAATCTGAAATCAATCAAACATGCGAGTTGAGAATTTTCCAGGACTCAAATCTTGATTTTTCAGGTCAAGTATGTACCTAATCAATTAAAAACTATGACAATATTCTTACAACATTGTCTGCCTTATTCAGTACTATATTTAACTGACTGCATCAGCCTAGACATGACTAAAAGATCTCGATAACTACCTACACCATACAAAACCATATAGGGTCACTCAATAATGCTTAAAATAGAACCATGTCTAGGACAGCTTTGTAAGTTAATATAAACGCTTATGCATATCTATTATACCCATCCACCCACAGATGGGAATAATGTATATTATAGTAAAGAAAAATTTTTTAGGTATTGACATTCAGCGACACTAGAAAATCAATTTTCCGAACATTTATTTCAAGAAATACATTCGAATTTTCTGTTCAAAATTCGTACTTTCTAGAAATTTTTTATTTGAAAAATTTTAAAACCAGTAATTTATTTGCAAACTCTCATGAACTTGGCCGAAATGATATGAGGTAGAAGAGCAGAAATGTCCGAAAACTACTTCCATACAGCTTTTGAATTTATTCTACGTTAAGAAAAGATCAATCGCTTCAAAAAGTTTAGACTTGACGTATTGATCCTTCTCAAAAAATGTGTCAAGGAAAAAATGTGAATCTTCATTATATATCAAGATAAAATGTTAAAGATTACCAATTAAAACATGAAATAATACGTTTAGGATGATGAAAATAGATTAAGTGATAAGTGAAGGTAGACATGCCAGAAGCTGCACCTGAGCTAGGAAATAAATAATAATGCTCATTAAATCTATTATCGGCGCGAAGCGCCGTAAAATTTTGAGATTTGCACCTACTAGAATGCACCAAAATGCATCTTTTCTATATGAAAACATCAAAGTTTTTTTCACATTTGATAAATATTTTTTTTTCAAGGTGCAAAAAATAGGAAAAAAAAGTTTTGCACGAGCGAAAAAAGTTTTGCACAGTGCAAAAAACACTGGTATAAACCATAAAAAGGTGTGATAGATATTTTACTTTGGACTCGGATATCGATCGCTAATTAATGCGGTGCAGAGCACCGGAAAAAATTTGGATTTTGATATTCTATATCGTTAGAAATTGACTATTTTTAATATCTATTTCCTGCCTGAAAAGTCCAATTTTTCAGTGGATTCAACATGTTTTCAGTCAGCCAAACTAAAATTCAAAAATTAGGCAAGCAGCAATGAATTGAATGACTTTTTCAGACAGAAGAACCTCTGCTATTGTCCCACGCTTAGTCATTTTCCCAATGCAAAAAGTTATCTTCACGAAAGTCGAAAATTCTAAAAAACCACAAAATGATTTTGTGGAAATAATCTAGAAAAATCTAGGTATTAGTCAAATATGTGAAAAAACAATACAAGGTCAAACATTCATCCACAACATGCTGATGTTTAAAAGCTATAAGCCAGCACAACAGAAATGATAACAAGAATCATAAGTGATTTGAAATCCGGCGCGAAGCGCCGGAAAATTTTCGATATGTTTTCTTAAAAACGCATAAGAATGCATCTCCGGACAGGAAACTGTATGAACCCTGTAATATGTATAATACTATATTTTCCTATAATTTTGTTCGTTGTTTTGTACCTAATAAATTAAAGTGTAGTTATATTAGTTAACGGAAAATGTGGTATGCTGAACAAATTGCATTACTAAAATGAAATTCCCCGGAAAGCGGAATCCCCGATGACTTTTTTAAACCGGGGACGGGGACGGGGACGAAAACGCCGGGGATCCCCGGTATCCTTACGGGGACGGGGACCCCGTACGATCACTACTCAATATACACTAGAAAAGGCCTATTTTGTCCAAGTTGCATCTGGTCACTGGGGTAGAATCTACCAGAGCACGACCTAGGTTTTATGGTACCTGCTAAATTTTAGCATAAAGTCGCATCTTCCATAGAATACTTGCAAATTGAAACAAAAAATGAGTAGGTACCACCTTGAAAATTCTTTACACAAAGTTTTTACTGTCGAATTTTCCACCCAAAAATAGTAACTGCTAGTTGAGTAATCTCGCAAATTTCCAAACATATACGACTCGTATGTTGGCAGGAAATGGAAAAATATGAAATAGTAGTTGCCTAAACTTTTAGTATTCACGAGCATTGCAGGACAAACGGACTACTGACTCTTAAGGCCCTGTCATACTGCACCGCGAGGTACCGCGCGGCACCGCTTGTCCTATTCATACTAAAAAGCAACGCCGGCCGGTGCCGTCTGGGAAGTATGAATAGATTTTTCTCATTTTTGCGGACCACTTTCAAAGTTCAACTCAAACGAAATTTTCGAGCAACTCATGTGTTATAATGTTGTAATATATTGTTGCTATACCATATTGATGCGTACTATATATAACATCTGTATATGCAGTTCAATCATATTTTTTACATGAATTGTGAATTGTGACACCTTTCGAGTATTATTTAACAATGCCTCTTACTTAATAATACATGTACAAGCATACATGTAACGGAGCTCCGTGGTCTGGGGGGGGTTGGAGCACTTTTTTCGGGCCGGGGGTCAGTAATTCCCAAAATTTTGGGGGGAGGGGTCTCTGAAGGAAAAGAAAATTCGATTTTTTCATGAAAAAAAGTCCGAAAAACGGTTGAAAAAGTAGTAACATTTGTCTAAAAATGATGAAAAATGTACTTATGGCGCGAAGCGCCGAAAAAGTTGACGTTTTTGACAATTTTTTGTTCAAAAATTGCCATTTTTCTTGAAAAAGTGACATTTTTCAGTATTTTTCTGACTTAAAGTATGGGTGTTCCTACGGCTACCATATGGCTAGCCATAGGATTGGAAAATCCTGGGGGGGGTCGCCCAATGGCTAGCCACATGGTCGAGGAATTCTGGGGGGGGGGTTCCCATAGCACTCCCCCCAATTACATGTATGTGCACAAGATAGAAATTCTGTGGGGACTCAGCCAGTACAAGCAGCATGTTTTTCAACCTATATTAGCCAAATATGTGAAATTAGTTACTTGGACAGCATTTTTTAGAGTTTTAACGCTACATCTTTGAACCTTTGAACTTCGTTTGGAGAGATCGTTTAACTACGGTATCATTTTCATTCGTGATGACTTTCTCTTCTCTCTTGATCATTTTTTCGTTCGTCATCTTCTCAATCATTGCAGGGGGTCAGATCTGCTGGGGGTCAATACTCCCAAACCCCCCTCCACGCGCATGTATGCTACATTCGAAAAAAGTCATCCTACATTTCGAAAAATCCACGATTGACAGGTTTTGGCCACACACTCAGAAATTTCCGCAGTGAAGTTTTTCCTGTAATTTTATCCCAGACGTATTAATAATGACGTTTTCAGAAATAGTTTTTCAGGAGGATTGGAAATACTTATACTTGCTTTTTATAAAATGTTTTTAAATTTAAAATGGATAAAAAATGTACCGCCCTCAACGTCGTTTACACAAACCGTTTACCATAGGATTTTTGGCTAAAAAATCGTGAGGATCAATTGAGTAGACTCTGTAAATGATAGAAATACAAAATGATACTGCTTTCCACTTTTTTATTCACAAGCATTTCCGGAAAAAGAGACTATAGGTTCTGTTGTGATTACAAAATCACAATGGAGATATGAATGTGGAAAAATAATTAATATGCAAGGTAGGTATAAACACGTTTCCACGGCCTGATATTGTCTTAGCAATAAGCCAAGTGCAATTAGCAGCTCCAAAAACGATAAAAAATAACAGTGCTTACAATTTGTCGAGAAAGTTTTTATTCATAGAGCGAAATCCGAAAGTAAAAAAGCGGCGCACAAGGCACCGCGCGGTACCGCTTGTTAGTATGAATAGAAAAAGCGGCGCCGCGCTGTACCCCGCGCTGCCTCGCGGTGAAGTATGACAGGACCTTTAGCATGTTAACTTGCTGCTACTGGGTAAAAAAGAGGCATTTTCAAAGGTAAATTATGCACTAGCTAGGTTTTAACATGCGGACCCCAGAACTGGCAGTTACTTCCTGAATCATGACAATCAGATTCAAAGCTTTTCTAGTAGAATTTAGATCTGTAGCCAGAGATGTAGTGCGAAAATTTTCCAGGTGGAAATTTATTGAAATAAAAAATACAGTGAAAAATTCACGGGCGCGTGTGACTATGAGGTAGGTAATTAAGGTAGGTAGTTAAGATCAATTTCGGCGACAAAACCTGATTTTTGGACATTTTTTGATAATTTCTTAAAGTCCAGATAATGATCATTTTGAAAAGTTCAGGTAGTAGTATTGGGGTTTCAAGAAGGAGAGTTATATTCGTCCATGTCTTCGACAAAAAATGGTCGTTCGAATGAAAGTTAGTTGCATCCATAAGGAGCCTGCATAGTAGGAACAATCTACCTTTAAAAGAAATGGTTTTCTTAAAATCGAGTAAAAAACGCTAAACTTCTTCAGAAGAATATGAAAGGCCAAAGTCATTAAAAAATATGATTATCGATTTGGACACACACCCGAGTACTACTCAAGAAGTTTTGACCACATAGCAGGGACCACATAGCACATTGACATTGAGGGAAATTTTCAGCTGCTGTTTGTCGCTTACCGGTAGAAAAATTCTGCAATTCCTTACAGTTATGAGCTTACTAGTTTTTCCGTATTGAACTTACTCGAATGGCATCCCTGCATCGATCATTTCAAAATGAATGGAGTATGGTTACAGCAAGATTCAGGTGCGGATCCGTATCCAGTTTGTTCCGATTCGGAGTTTAACTCGCATACATAAGTTGTCGTCATTCCATTGATGATGCACTTTTTTATTTTGCTGACATATGAAATGTATTGCTTAAACACAGTGTTCCAGGGGTCCTATTTTGAGCAATTAACATTTATCTGGAGTAGAAAATCGAAAAATCATGCACTGATCGCTTTATGTTTCTCGAGATCTGTCAAGAATACCGCCTAGAATTTTTTCATCTTCTATTCTCGATTAGGATATGAGAGTTTAAGTTTATCAGAATTTCTTCGCTACCAATTTGTTCCTGTTAAAGAATATGCATAAGCTTTCAGTTCTCTGTAATAAACCAACTGTTTCTTCGACCTTGCTTTATGTGACCTACACTCGTCTGCCTTTCAGGAACCAATGGCGCAGTTTCCCTAGTAGGAACCATATCCAGTATCTTAGGCGGCCTGACCATCGGTGCTGCCTATGTCATTTTCGTTTTCTTTTTCGCCCTTTCCTACGACCCAAAGTCCTTGTATACCGTAATTATGATGTGCACAGCGTGCGGTCTACTATCTTCAGGAATTGATTCGTTGCTCGGTGCTACCATACAATTCTCTGGTGAGTGATAATAAAATGTCTGTCTTCTGAAATACTGCATTTAATTATTGAAGGTAATACTGAAGTGAAATATTCTTACAGCTGAAATCAGTTGATCTTTCTAGTTCTGACTAGAATCGAAGCGCCTGTTCTGCTCTCTTCGCACCACGTTTGATACTTATGAATCATACTGTAGCGGCAGAATTTGGTTTATAACATCGGGATTGTTTTCATCGATTCATGTTTGTGAACTATTCTTGGTCAGAGTGTTCAGCGGAGCTAGAAAAGTCAGGGAAATGAAAATGTACTCTCACAACCTGGTGAAAACGTAATAATTTAGTTTCAGATTTGTGAGAATCCTGCAATTACTGTAACTGGCCATCACTGTTTTTTTTGTACTCGACCCGTTTGTACTGGTACCAACGACGGTCTAAAATATGTTTGTACTCCATTGGTTACACTGTGATTAATATATCAAATTGAATTTTCATACCAGAAAATTGTTTGTACTGGTACAAACAAGGCCCAAATTTTTGTTTGTACTCAAGCCAAAAAGTCTGTAAAGTACAAAAAAATATGCTGGCCATTACTGTAGTTTTACTCTTTCTCCTTCTAATCTCATTAAAAGTTTTTGTTCTCTGAGCATTTTGCATCTACTTACATTATTTTCTCTTCATTTTTGCTCTTTTTATCACACTACTACTTTCCTCTATTATCATTTCCCTCTATTATTTTCTCCTTCAAATTCACATAAATCTGCTAAATATTTTCATGCCTAAAACTTCCTAAAAACTTTCTTCTTCATTCTACTTTTTCATCATTTTATTTTCTCTATCATCATCGTCCAACTTATTTCTTTTACTATTCTATCTAGCCGCCTCCGCCCCAACTTACTGTAGCTTTCATTGCATCATGTAACTGGTTTTTATGATAAGTTTTTATGTTTCTTCATTTTTCAGCGGGTTTTCGCTCATTCCCTTTCTCAATTTCTCCTACGGACCACTGTTCTTCCCTTTCCCTGTCCCATCTGTCCGCCTATACTCTCTGCCCGTTCGAATATTTTCTGTTCTTTTTACGTCATTATTCATTTGCGTATTCAAGTGTCTGCTTATATTTCATCTATAAAACTATTCTGCATGTTTTACCTAAATTTTGGTCCAATCGTATTTTAGGTTCATGGGAAATATAGAAATATCCATCCCAACCGATATATAATTTGATATTGTTCCTTCTCATCGTTTATCGAATACCGTCTCGAGTCAACTACAGTAGAACAACTGACGTCTATATCTCTATTGCCAATTCCCATCGTTTTCAAATCTACGATTCTTAAGACTCGAATATAGACTGATCTATCAAAACTCTACTCCACACCCTGAAATCGTGCCGTCATCTCACCTGCAGAATAAGTCTCTCGTTTCAAACAGCCCTGCAGTAAATGAACGTTCCATCGCATCAATCCTGCTACAGTAACCTGTACCCTATGTAATGCAAACCCCATACAAAAAACCTTACAGATTGTATAATGGGAGTTTACGTAGTTTATTTTAGTTAAATAGATGAAATCTGTAATTTTGAATTTTTCAGTATCGTGATTGGAATCACGCTTTGTCCTACCTTCCTACTCTTTTGTTTTGCACTTGTTTCAATTGTTTCTTTGTATTCAAAGTACTCTATTAGATACCCGGAGAAACTATTCTAATTCTGGATGTTTTCCTTCATAGTTTTTGACTTTGAAATGTCTTCCGATACATTTAATTGGAAAAAATGATTTTTTTCGAACTTTGTGTCAAATCTTTATGACTGACGGGACATGACGACAATCAATCCAACTGTGATAGGTCATGTTACTGTTTCAATTTTCACTGGCAAGCTCATAGGATGTTTTTAACAGAATGAGCCGCGAGAAGTAATTAGTATAGCTACAAATTTCTATTATTCAACAAGTAGTAGTTTGAATTGTCGTATTGCATGCTCGTATGCCCTTGGCTACCTAGCTGCCGTTCTTGGGAGATCCAATCTGGTACGGCCCCTGATGCTAACCCAGTACTAACTGTGCTCCTACTGTACCTAGCTGAGACTGAATGTACAAAGATATCTATTACGAATAAAACGATAAGTGCAATGAAATACAAAAGTGAGGGTAAATAGAATTCAAGGGTGAAACCACCGAACATGAAAACACCAACGCCTAACTGCTCCCTGACTCAGGGATCCCTTTCTTCACCCTATTCATACTAACAAGTGGTGCCGCGCGGTACTGCGCAGTGGCTTGTCATACTTCGCCGCGCGGTATTTGTTTACTTTTGGGTTTCGCTCTTCTCAAAAAATGTGTATTGCTCATCTCGATAAATGCAAAATACAAAAAATGCGAAAAAGATGAAAAATACGAAAAAAATCGAAAAATAAAAAGCGCAAAAGAAAAATAAAAATCAATCATTCCTGCAAGGTGCAGATAGAAGCTTGCAAAAAACCCTAGTCTAAAGATTTTGGGCTATTGCTTCAATTTCCTTATCATTCCAACGATTAATAGCTCTTGAACTGTTGAGGAATATCAATTTGTATAAATTGATTTTGAAAAATTGATGAAATTACACGATTATTCATTCACATATGTGCTATATATAGGATCCAGATCTGATCTGGGTCCGGTCGGACCTGCTGTTTAGGACCCAGATTCAAAGTGGATCCATCTCCTTTCCCTAGTATTTGGGAAATCAGGATGTGCAGGGAATAGAGACTAATGCATCTTTAGGGGAAAGAAAAAATTTATTCATTATTCGGGGAATCGGGACCTACGGGGAATATGAACTTTCAGACAATTGGGATATTTGCGGAAAAGGAACGTTGGGGAAGTAAAGACACAATCGAAATGGAGTACACTTGCTGTAAGAACATGTTTGCACCTACTTTGCATATTCATAATTTTTACACATTATTGTCTTCATTGCAAATTGAGTGATCAACTTCTTAGTAAATCTTCATTGAAAATTAGGTAATCAATTTGGTAAAATAATTTGACAAGTGTCAGAATCCACCATTCAAGTGAAAAATATGATTCAACTACATGTATAGATGTCATAGTATGCAACAATATGTTACAACAACAGTATGCTGCAACTTTAGAACACATAACTTGTTCGAAAATTTCGGTTCAGTTGAAACATGATGGTGGGGCCGCACAAATCACAAAAATCTATTCTTACTTCAAAGGTGGTACCGCATGACACCGGCTGGTGCCACTTTTTAGTATGGATAGAACGACCAGTGTCGCACAGTGCCGCGCGGTGAAGTATGACAGGGCCTTAAGACTAAAGGCCCTGTCATACTTTACCGCGCGGTGCCAGTTGTTCTAACCACCTGTGAAGTATGAATAAGTTTTCATAATTTTTGCGGCGCCACGCGGTGCCGCCATCAAGTTTCAACTGAACCGAAATTTTTGAACAAGTTATGTGTTCTAAAGTTGCAGCATACTGTTGTTATAACAAATTGTTCCATACTGTGACATCTATATATACATGTAGTGGAATCATATTTTTCACTTGAATGATGAATTCTGACACTTGTCAAATTATTTTACCAAATTGATTACTTAATTTTGAATGAAGATTTACTATGGAGTTGATCACTCAATTTGCAATGAAGACATTATAATGTGTAAAACTTATGAATATGCAAAATAGGTGTAAACATGTTCCTACAGCAAGTGTACTCCATTTCGATTGTGTCTTTATTCCCCCAACGCCTCTTTTCCGCAAATATCCCCATTGTCGGAAAGTCCATATTCCCCGTAGGTCCCAATTCACCAAATAACAAATAAATTTCCTATTTCCCCGAAAAATGCATTAGTCCCTATTCCCTGGACGTCCCAGTTTCACGAATACTAGGGAAAGTATGGATCCACTTTGAATCTAGGTCCTAAACAGTAGGTCCGACCGGACCCAGATCAGATCTGAATCCTGTATATAGCACATGTGTGAATGAATAATGGTGTGTATATATTCAATTTTTCAAAATCAATTTATATAAATTGATATTTCTCGGCAGTTCAAGAGCTATTAATCGTTGGAATGAGAAGCGAATTGAAGCAAGAGCCCAGAATCTTTAGACTTGGCCTTTTTGCAAGCTTCTATCTGCACCGTGCAGGAGTGATTGGTTTTTATTTTTCTGTTGTACTTTTTATTTTTCGATTTTTTTCATTTTTTTCATTTATTTCGCATTTTTCGTATTTCACATTTGTCGAGACGAGCAATACACATTTTTTGAGAAGGGAAAAATCAAAAAGTAAAAAACTGGGGCGCCGTTGCGCTACCGCGCCGCAAGGTATGACAAGCCACTGTGCGGCGCCACTTGTTAGTATGAATAGGACAACCGGTGCCGTGCGGTACTGTGCGATACCTCGCGGCGAAGTATGACAGGGCCTTAAGTCAGGAGATGCAAGAAAGGGGCAGTTATTGACAGGTAAAATTAGCATGAATTCTCCCTTATTTTGAAAATAGAGCAAAAATTGACTAGGATTCACTGGCAAATTTTGTCAAAATTAGGGCAAAGTGGAAGTTGACAAAATGGATTCAAAATGTGGGTTCGGGATGACGAGAATAAGTCAATGTGATGGAATAAAAAATGAATTGGTACGAGTATGTACATGTTATGTATACCGAAAATGAGCTCATTGTCCGTGATACGATGTATTCGGTTTAACCATACATTCGGTAAATAATTTACGTTTAATTTTTTAGGTGGGTGTAAAATGGAAAAAAATTTAGAAATCGTTTTTTGTAAAATGAAAATTTTTAGGTCAGAAAAGTAAAATGCTCTCAGTTAGGATCGTGAACAACTTGCTTGGATTCAACGTGAACAATTCCACGTTCATTACTCTCAGAATAGATATGCCCAAAAATTCAAACATTGATGGAAATTGGCATTTTTCACAGAAAGTTTATGTTTCTCTCATATAAAGATTTTGTTTTTATTCCACGTTTACTAAGAAAAGAAGTATTAAACGGAAAATTTTCACAAACATGGACTCGAAAGAGCTGGAAAGGTCAGTGCCGCAGGCTTTAGGAAACTGGTCAATCTTATGCATACTATAGTGGAAGATTCTTTTTGATGATATCGCAAGGCCAGTTTCTGTTTCTTACATTGTATAAATCAGATTAATGTCTTCCTTGATCTTTGACCTATCTTGCCTCTGGTAATGTTCCTGTGAAGTAATTATCCTGCATCTTTTCTTTATGTTTCATCAGGTTTCGATATAGAAAGAAAATGTGTTGTTCAGGAGCCGGCAGATCACGTTCGATGGATAAGTGGTTATAACATCTTGAACAACAATTCTGTGAATTTGTTTTCAACTTTATGCACGTCCTTATTGACGCCTTTTTTCGCTCAGCATATTTTCGAATATTTCTACATTTTAGAATGATATAAAAATTTTTTAATAAAACTTTTTTGTTTCAAAAACCATTTTAATTTTATTTTTTAGGTTATACGTTGTGATGAGAAATGGATATTTGTAGTGTGTTTTGTGCTTATGAATTGAAAAGTCGCCGTAATTATTCCTGTCTTCAGGATTATTTACTCTAACTTTCTACCAATTTTTTGCTAAAAAAATTGAGCGAGCTTTTCTAGTTCTAAGCGATCTAAAAAGTCGTAAAAAGATGAAAATAGTACACATACACTCTCGGATTCCCACCCCCCTCCCCCGATAAAAAGTCCAAGGATCCTCCCCCTTGGAAAATTCTTGCTGTGCATGTCTGCAGTTGAGTATGCTCTGTAACGACCAGATTTGTGTGAGGTACTTTACTTTTCAACCAAGGGCGTTACGGCAGGGACACAAGGGGCATGGGCGGTACAATACGGGACGACACGGCTTTACAATGCTCGACAGCTGCTTTAGACGTCAATACGACAAATGATAAACGGTGAGTACACACGGCTTAATTGCTTCCGAATAAAAATGAGACTCGCTCTCAGTATAAAAAAAGGACGCTTGCAAATATGGGGCGCGGAAGTCAAAAATTGAAAATTACAAGAATAATTAAATCACGCTTTGCTTCTTCTTTTATACGACGTTTTTGGCCACTCCCTGGGCGTTGCGGGAGGTCAAGCTTCTGTCCATCTTCTTCCGCCAATCGTTGTTTCCTGCTACGCTTTTTATGCTTACTTACTTACGCCTCTCTAATGCTTTCCTGGTACTGTATGCTTTCTGTGCTTCGCTTGCTTTCTACGGTGGGCTTGGCCACACCTTTGTGCTTCTGTGCATGCTTCCTGTATCGGTTTCTCTGTATACACATGTTTTGTGGGACTGCCACTACTGTTACACTTGAGCCTACTGTCTGGCGGGGCTTCTACGTATTTTACTGTGTGCAGGTGTTGTTTACGATTTTTACGGGGGATTACGGTAGCTCTGGAATGTGTAGTTTAGTGTAGGTTCTAGGGGAACAGCTGCCATTTGTGCAAATTAATTAGGGCATCTTAATTGGGCTACCTGGGTGTGAATGGATCAAAATAAAGTACTTCACGTAATTTTGTAGTAATGTTTGGGTGTGAATCCCAGACACCCTTGAGACGATAAAATGTGAAAATAAAATAATATCTAATAAATGTCTATCACATACAGTATGCTACATATGCTTTAGCAGGTATGTTACATTTCCCTTCTTCCGGAGTTGAACGTCCTCGTTCAAGGCTTTCAAGGTTGAGGAGGTGTGGTGGTAGATTCGATAGTTGCTTTCCGAGGGTAGAAAGGGGTTGTCTCGCTTACATGCACCGTAAATGTGATATTCTTATGGGGGTGTTTGAGTGTAACGTTGGGGTACATGAAATTTGTAACTGTATAGGGCCCGTTTTGGCGAGGGAGGAATTTGGGAGTCAGCCCTTGTTTACCCGAATGATTCTTGTAGAGAATAAGATCACCTGCCTTGTAGTGTATGTTCTGAGCATGCTTGTTATACTGACGGGTATAGTGGGCTTGGGCTTTTTGCAAGCTGTTCTGCACGGTTGAGAGTGCTTCTGTAAAATGTGATTTTATACGAAGGGCGTAATCGTCTAGATCAACCATGTAGGACGTGGGGAAAAAATTTAGGGCTGCGTCTGACGGCAGATTAGCTTGCCTACCGTGAAGTAATTCAAATGGGGGATACGAAGTGCTGTCATTTTTATGAATGTTGATCGAAGAAACGGCATATGGGAGATAAGTATCCCAATCAGTGTGATTTGAATTGATGTACATGCGGATACGGGTGGCTAACATTTGGTTGCAATGCTCAACTTCCCCATTGACAATGGGATGATATGGGGTGGTATGGATTTTCTGAGTATTGCATAAACTGGTGATCCGTGAGAAGAGATCGGATACAAAATCGGAGCCATGATCACAATGGATGATTTTTGGGGACCCATGGCGGCAAACAATTTTGGTTACGAATAGCTTGGCAATAGTGGCTGCAGTGATATCAGGGGTCGGGAATGCCTCTACATACTTTGTGAAATAATTGATGAAAATGACAATGAATCGGTTGCCGTTTTCAGTGAGGGGTAACGGTCCCATGCAATCAACACCGACTCTATCAAATGGGCCAGTCGGCTGAATTGGTACCAAATTTGCATGTACTTTGTGCCTGAGAGCTTTCTGTGTCTGGCATGGGTGGCAAGTTTTGCAGTAATGTTTGATATCATGGCTCATTTAGGGTCAAAAATATTTTTGTCTGAGCAAGTGTAAAGTTTTTCTGGCAGCAAAATGACCTGTGAATTTGCTGTCATGATGTGAGGCGATGAGATACTGGACTTGTGACTTGGGAATGTATAGTTTTGCTTGCTTGTGGACTATACAAAAGAGGACGTTTTGATGCACTGCGAATTTGATCAGAGTGAGGGGGTGTTTTCGGGCGATTTTTGCTAAAATGCTTTTGACAGTGGGATCAGTGCGTTGGAGTTCGGCAAAATTTTTCTGTTGCTCTTCTTGTTCAGTTGCTTCAGCTTCCAAAACCGAATTGATAGTGGATATTTCGGGGCCTGTTTCTAATTGCTCAATGTCAAAGGATTGCTTCGCTGTCTGTGAGGGGAATCGAGAAACAGCATCTGCGTTGTGGTTAGCGATGCCTTTCTTGGGTCGAATGTCTAACTGGATACCAGAGTGGGCTAATCCCCAACGGGCAATGCGAGGGGACGGGTTTTCCTTTTGTAAGACTGCTTGAACTGCTGTATGGTCAGTGTGTACAATAACATGTTGCTGGAAAAGATAGGGGCGGAAATACTTGACAAACTCTACTACTGCAAGGGTTTCCAACTCAGTGATCGGGTAGTTGCGTTCTGCGGGTTTCAATGTGCAGCTCCCAAAAGCAATCCTGACCTTTACTGTCTAGCTGACTGAGAATGGCGCCGATTCCAAGGTTTGAGGTGTCAGTTTGCAGAAAAAAGGGTTTGGTCAAATAATTGCTCAGCCGGCCAGTATAAATGCTGCAGTATTGGGGCATGAACAAGTAATTCTTTTAGCTTGGTGAATGCGTTTTGCTGTTCAGGGCCCCAGGAAAATTCGGAGTTCTTTTTGAGTAGCGATGTGAGTGGGCTAGAAACTTGAGAGCAATTTGGGATGAATCTGCGATAATACGAGGGTAGGCCAAGGAATGACTTAACTTCTTTTGAGCTTTTGGGTGTGGGTATGTCATAGATGGCCTGTACCTTATGGGGATCTGGTGAAATGCCTTGCTGGGAAATGACGTGGCCTAAGTATTGGACTTGGGGCTGGCAGAATTTGCATTTTTGTATATTTAGTTTAAGGCCTGCTTGTGAGAATCGGGCAAGAATAGTGTCTAGACGTTCCAGCATTTGGGCATGGGAATCTGCGAATACCAAAACATCGTCGAGATATACAAGGCATGTGTTCCATTGCAGACCCGAAAGAATAACATCCATTAACCTTTGGAATGTGGCTGGGGCATTGGTGAGTCCAAAAGGGAGGTAATTGAATTTATACTGGCCGGCTGAGCAATTAAAGGCTGTTTTTTCTCTGTCTGCTTGTGCTATGGGAATGGAATAATATGCATGGGATTGGTCAAGGGACGTAAAATATTTCATTCCACGTAGGGTGTCTAGAATTTCGTCTATACGGGGCAAGGGGTAGGTATCTTTTTTGGTTACTTTATTGAGGCCTCTAAAATCAATGCATAAACGATGGCCTCCATCTTTTTTGGGGACTAAAACTGTGTTGGTACACCATGGGGAATTACTTTGGCTTATGACACCTGCTGCTGCGAGTTGCTCAACTTCTGCTTGTATGATTTGCTTTTCTTTTGGGGAAGTCCGATAAAGTTGTCTACGTACGGGTTGGGAGCTATTGGTGTCAATTGTATGTGAAACAAGAGTGGTTCGGCCTACGTCCATTTTGGATTTAGCATATAATGTAGGATAGTTCGATAGGGCGCGTAGGAGTTGCGTTTTTTCTGCTTCTGTCAGGTCACTGGAGGTTAAATTAACATTTTCTTTTAACCATGTGAATGTATCAAAACGGTTGGGCTGGTTTTGCATGGAGGGGATTACTTTAGTGGAAGCATTTTGTTTTGGGATGTAACATGAGACTGTACCAATGCATGTTCCAGGGTAAATAATTTGGGCTGTTTCTTGTGTTTTTAGGACAGATATGCGTATGCGACTGTTTTGGTTTTCAGAGATACAAGCTGCGAAATGGACTTTAGGATTCTGTTTGGGTTTTCGGGTTGAATTCAAGCTGTCTGACCTGTAAGTACGATTTGGGCAAGGGGACAGTAAATTCGGTTACTGTACGGAGTGGTAATTCTAATTTTTCGTCTAGATAGGTTCCACCACGGGTCGAAAGGGGGCTATATTCTAGGCCATCACAGGGTAGTATGACATTGCCAAATTTGACCTGAGATTTCTGATTGTTGATAGTATATTCCGAAAATGAACTGAGGAAGTTTTTGCCTAGAAGGATGTCTGCTGTGCAATCTTTTTGGACATGGACCATGATTGTTTCCTGGATTGTTTGGGCTGTCACTGTGACAAAAGTGGTTCCTACAAAGTGAATCAGAAGATTATTTGCTGCTTTTGCTCGGACTAGCGGGGGTTTCATGTCTAATTGTAAAAGTTGGGGGATCCGTGAATCAATGAGTGAGTAGACTGCTCCAGTGTCAAGCATGCCTTTTGTGATTAATTTGCCGTTAAGTGTGATTGGAATATGAGGGGTATGTTTGTCAGGTACATTTTGGGGTGGCTTATTTGATGCAGATTGGTGAATTTGATTAATGAGTTCGATTGCAGGAGTTCGGGGGGTATCAATATCAAATAGGACATATTTCTGCTGCGTTTGTGCCCCACGAGGATTAGCTAATTCTAAGAGTGCATGGCCGAATGATGGGGGAATGGTCTCATGTAGATGTCTGTTGTTTGATGGTATTTCATATGTATGTTCGTTTGTGGCATGATGCTTGGAAGAAGGGAAATATTTTCGAAGAAAGAGAAAGGAATAAAAGACGCCTGCAATAACTACAGTAATAACGGCTAGATTGATAGTGATTTGCAGGGGTCCTTTGAGTAGATTTTTTAATCCCTCCGTGAGACTTTGGGTGGTACCGGTTATTACATGTTCTATGCCTTGACCGACGCCAGAGAGGGTATTTCTGAGTGCTTGGCCAGTGCCTGAGATCATGTTGTAAACTGTATCGGAATTGAGAGACTTTTGGGCTGTATAATTGACAAGTTTTTTGACAACGTTTTCGAGTGTGTGAGTTTTATAAATGTATCGTTTCAAAAAGAGTAAGTTGGTTGAAATAGTTGCAAGTTGATCATGAAAAATGGCGGGTGTATTAAAATGGAAAAGGGAGAAATTTTGGTTCCAGACGATTTCTAAAGGTAAATTTGTGACATGCGGGGATCCTGTTTCACTGACCCATGTATTATTCTGTCTGTAGAGGGCTACATGCATATGATGGCAGTCAACGGTTTGTGAAAAAGGGGTCAAATCCTTGCCTCCTGGATTTGAAAACATGAGTTCGGTTCCTATGAGAATGGGCAAAAGTTTGTAGCATGTTTGGTTGATTTTATGGTTGTAAAAGACTTTGGATGCGTTTACCTGCTTGCAGGGCCAGACTGTGAGGGCTTCTCCTGTGAATTCTGCTATGATGTCTGTTCACTGTAGGAATGCACGCGCTCCAAGGGTTGCATCAAGACGCAAAATTTGCCATACGAGATCAAGGTGATCTGTGCCTGTCTGCATAATTCACTCCATACGTTTTTGAAATTTTGAATTTCGAATTCCTGAATTTTGTCTGCTAGATAATTTAGTGGTGTGCTTTTGTCTAATTGTACAATATAATTGTACAATTTGGGGTTAAAAATGCGTTACGGTGTGGTGTGCTTTTGTCTAATTGTACAATAATGCCTTGTTCAGTTAGAATGCTGTCTTGGATTTCTGGGCAATTGGGGTTCGAAAAAAGTGTGTTTTTAACCGAGAATGCACCTTGTAGCTCTTCTATTATCATGTGGGTTGGCGTGAGTTTTATGGGATGTGTATTTTTGTATTCGAAGGGGCATAAGTTTTCAAATGCTGTTTCATTCCAGATAATGGATCCATCGGCTGTGACACAATGACCTGATGTCGGTTTGCATGACCCCAGGTCACCTAATGTGCCTGTCATAGATTTTCCATTCCAAGATGCTATTTGTCCTATTTCTATGATGACATTAGTGACTGAGGTACAATGGTCTGTACAACACCATGTGTATTCTAGGCTTAGGGAGTTATGTGTTGACCAAAATCCTGGTTCGGTTTCGTATAATTTTTGACAGTTGTGTTCTTTGTCTATAACGATTGCCTTACAAACATGTGGGGTTAGATTTTGCATTTTGGTTTGGTCGAAGACAATACCTTTTGATCCAAAAAATCCTGTATTAGTACAAATTTTGCGTTTGCGAACACTGCATTTGTATGCGTCTGTTATGTGAGGCTTAGTGGAGGGGATATAGATTTTTCCGAATGTCTGTACGGGTTTGTCTACTGTGGAAGGGGGCATGCATGATACAAGTTTTGGTATGCTGACTGAGTGACCGCTCAATGAAGTTCCACACATCTGAAATTGGGCACTACACGATGTGGGGATTATTATGCATAAAAATATACAATACAACGGCCAATATAGAGTTTTAGTGGAGGCAGCGGGGCACTGTATGTTTTCGTTCCGGCCGGTTTGGTGTGGCTGCTTTTGGTGTTGTTCGTTTTTGGGCTGAGGGGGTGGCCGGTTTGCAATCTGAACATTCTGTAAAACTTTAGAAGTTGAGTCAGGGGATGGGGTTTGGACTTGCTTACTTGTGGGGGTCGGTAGAAGTGTTTGGCGGGGGCGGAATTGGTAGGGTTTGGGGGTCAGGCCATGGAGAAGGGATAACAAGTTGCGGCCTGCTTTTGAGGGGGTTTTGGGGGCAGTGGGCGGCATGGTGTCTTGCTTGCGGGGGATCTTGTAGCCTATGAGGATGGTGGTCGGCGATTTTTCGGTTTTTGCGGCTTCAGGCGTGGGGGTGGTGACATGGCGCACCAATCGGGTACGTCCAGGTTGAGGATGTATTCATCACTACGGTGGTGGGTAGTGGGCATAATGGTTCCTAAAGTAGTCTGAGGGCCATTAGTTATGGCAGGTAATTTTGAGTAAAATGCGGGGTCGTCGATGTCCATGAGGGGTTGGGGTTGCCTTTCTCAATGCAATTTTGAATATTACGACTCTGCTGATTCAGGCAGTATCTGCTTGTATGACCTCTCTGCTTGCATATAAAACATTGAAAATTGGAGTAGGGTTTTGAAAGGTCCTGTTTGGGAGCAGTGGATGCATCGGCTTTTACAATCACGTGTACTGTGATTATTACCGAAACAGATTTCACATGATTTTCGGGTGCCTACTAATTTACAATTACGAGCTACATGTCCAATTTGTCCACACTGGAAGCATGTGGGTTGCCTAGGGGTGGTATTGTTCCTGTAAGCATTATTCCTGCTGAAAGTATTGTTACTGACATTGTTGTAGCTACTCTGTTGTGGGGTTTGGGGGTTTTGTTTGATTTGCAACTGTAAATCTTTTACTTGTTGTTCTAACTGATGCAAAAGATCCTGTTGGTCTGTATTTTTGGTGAGGGAAAAGATGGGTTCGGGTTTTGGGGGTATGAAGGGAAGGGCGTTGGACTTTAACTCATCTCTAAGGATTTGCTGTTCAATGTAAGCTGCTTCGTCTGACATTTCTTTGAGAGTTGCAAACCTCCTATACTTAATTGCTTCCCTGATTTGGTTTGCATGCCTTCTACAAAGAGGGGTTTTATGATAATTTCTTGTGCATCTGTGTTAAAGTTAGGGTAGGCGAGGGTTGCCAGGTGTTCTAGATCAAATAAGAATTCAGTTACTGTTTCTGAACGCTTTTGTTTTCTTTCGCCTAAAAATTGTTGATGTAGCTCATTATCTCTATTGTTTGGGAAAAATGCCTGTAATGCGACTTTATACTGCTCGTATATGTGGGGAGAGTTTTCGGAATTTGCTAAACTTTTGAATTTTGCTAATGCGGCTCCTCCTAAATGAATTTCTAAACATGCCAACTTTAACTGTACGTCTGTATCTTTCATGCCTTGGAGTGCCATGAATTGTTCTAATCTTTTGTTCCATTCACCAAAATGTTGGGTCACGCCACCTGTGAATACTGTAGGTTTCGCGTAGAAATTATTTGCCATGTTATTACATGTGTTTGCTGTTCTTAAATCGTCTATTAGGGTAGGGTTTACTGTATTCTGATTCAATTGTGTGCGTAGGGTACGAAAATGTTCTGAAAACAAATCATTTATCTGTTCTCTGACGTTTTCTCCTAAATGATCTTGCGTTTGGTGGGTCATTCTTGGTTTACGTTGGGATTTCTGCTTAAATGCTTCAATTTTTGCTTCACGCTGTATTCGTTTAAATGTATCGCTTAATGTCTCATTGGAGGGGATTTCCAGTTTGCTTTCTACGAATACTGTCTTACTGTAATAAATGATTACTACTGTATTATCTAATGCTTCTAAATGCCCGGATAAGAGTACACCTAATTGGGGACAGGGAGTTCCAGTGGTTAACGTAACGGTATGGTCACCAAAATATATAACGACCAGATTTGTGTGAGGTACTCTACTTTTCAACCAACAGCCTTACGGCGGGGACACAAGGGGCACGGGCGGTACTATACGGGGCGACAGGGCTTTACAATGCTCGACAGATGCTTTAGACGTCGATACGACGAACGATAAACGATAAACGGCGAGTACACACAGCTTAATTGCTTCCGAATAAAAATGAGACTCGCTCTTAGTATAAAAAAAGACGCTTGCAAATACGGGGCGCGGAAGTCGAAAATTGAAAATTACAAGAATAATTAAATCACGCTTTGCTTCTTCTTTTATACGACGCTTTTGGCCACTCCCTGGGCCTTGCGGGAGGTCAAGCTTCTGTCCATCTTCTTCCGCCAATCGTCGTTTCCTGCTACTCTTTTTATGCTTACTTAGTTACGCCTCTCTAATGCTTTCCTGGTACTGTATGCTTTCTGTGCTTCGCTTGCTGTCTACGGTGGGCTTGGCCACACCTTTGTGCTTCTGTGCATGCTTCCTGTATTGGTTTCTCTGTATACACATGTTTTGTGGGGCTGCCGCTACCGTTACACTTGAGCCTACTGTCTGGCGGGGCTTCTACGTATTTTACTGTGTGCAGGTGTTGTTTACGATTTTTACGGGGGATTACGGTAGCTCTGGAATGTGTAGCTTAGTGTAGGTTCTAGGGGAACAGCTGCCGTTTGTGCAAATTAATTAGGGCATCTTAATTGGGCTACCGGGGTGTGAACGGATCAAAATAAAGTACTTCACGTAATTTTGTAGGAATGTTTGGGTGTGAATCCCAGACACCCTTGAGACCATAAAATGTGAAAATAAAATAATATCTAATAAATGTCTATCACATACAGTATGCTACATATTTACAGTACTGCTTTAGCAGGTACGTTACAGCTCACAAATTTTCACTTTTATCATAGTTGGCGCGATAGCGTCAACTTATAATATACTTGGCCCCCAAATTTCACGTTCCCTCACCTAGAGCCAAAATGGTAAGAGCTAGAACCTTCGGTGTTTTTGCATAATATCGCACATGGGAGCAAATTATAGGGTGCCTTTTGTCATTTCGCCTCTATCTGCAAGGGGTGCTCGGTGGAGCCCTGAAAACAGGTAAAAAACGCACTTTTTACGGCCTCGAGTTCCACCATGCCCAGCAATTGGTCATGGTCGAACATTGCGGGTGCAGGCGAAAAATTTACGGGACCCAATAATGTTGCGCGTGTGGGCAAGTAGAAACCATTTCTACTTTTACGCACATCTGTAATTCATGCGGATCAGGAACCACCACTGTGGTACAGTAAAGTATTGTTTTTTGCTCATGGCGCACGATTGTACTTGATTTTTGCGCCCCACCCCGTTGGCACGATGCGATCGCGTAATATTTTTAACGTGTTTCTGAAATGGGGGGAAACTTTGGACTGTTTCCCAAGTGGGGAAAAACATTTTCGGATGCATGGTGGAAAATTCGAAAAATATTACACACGGAAAATACATGGCTACTGTGCCTGACGCGTTTTAAAATGCAATGTCATACGTTTGGGGGAGGGGCACCGTTTTTTTCCTCAAATGGTGTGTTTTGAGGAAAAAAAATTTTGGGTATGGTTCTCATTGAGGAAAAAATTTTGGGGAATTCAAAACCGAAAAGATGCATTTTGGTGGTGTCACATTAACTGAAAATGGTGGGGGCCATGTCACATTAAGAAGATTGGTGATCAGTCACATTGATGGAAAAACCCATACCGTATCCCATAGGTAATGCGGTCATGACACTGTAGGTGACATGCTGTGACCCCATAGGGTGGCTCAGTTAATGGTTTCAGTTCAGGAACCTAACCCAGCTGGTACTACCACAGGTAAACCTATGGTATACCTCGGCCTTGTCCTTGGGTTATGCTGTAGAATAATGGACAATTCAGCCCGGTCAGGGGTGCCAATCCCTAGTCCTCATTCACTGAGAATGAGGGATGGTGCCACTCGGAGAATGACATACTGTAGGGGACCCGATTGTTATTCTAAATCCCCTTATTGGCCCTGACCTTAAGGGTCTGAGGGCTTTCTTAATTGAGGGTACTTCCAAGGGAAACTAGCTTAGGGGAGACTCCCACAAATATACCCTCAACAATAATAACCCCTGAGAAGACTTACTAAATCCTCTTCTCAACCTACTCGGCGCTGGGCCATGGGTTCTGGGGTCAAAGTGAGGTCCTATGGACAGCAGTGAGCGGGTACGGGAATCCGGAGTGATTCGGCATAAGCGGTAATGCGGCTGCGGTTTGGCAGGCGGCAGTATCAAGTGTTTCCTCGGGGAGGGCGACGGGGGATCTCGATCAACGGCGACCGGTGGTGAACTCCAATGGTTGGATTACTGTAGCAGGCCACTTAAGAAGACCTGGGACGAGAGTATGCAAATTTTGTTCGATGAGCGGCGAACGCAGTTGACAATATAAAAAATATAATAATAATCGACAAGTGGCAAACTTGAAATGCAAGGCTAAAAAGACGCAACAACAGTTAGGCCCAGAATGAGTCGAAACAAGACACAAAAATGACACAAAATGATCTTTTAAAGGGCTCCATAAACTACAGTATGCCTTGGGCCGAGTTAACACTCCCCCAAGCTATCTTCTGCAGCGGAAATCACTGCAGAAGATGCCTATGGTCACATAGACATTTTCCAGTTCACAACGTTAAGCATTCGGGCGAGTTTTCACTCTCCATGCTTAGCATAGGAACCTCAACTAGTGAGAATTTCAAACTAGTCGTTTCACGTTGCGAAACTTCACTAGTTTTTACTCATAAGAGGTGCACCTTGTGCTCCAATTACAGCGATGAGCTCGGATAGCTTATCTCTAACGGAAATTCTTGACTAGCGGGCACATACCGTAGTCTACGTGTATAACAAAATAATAAATCCAAATGAAAATAAAATGTGCGCAAATGAAACAGAAACGAAACATGAAAAGTACACACATAAATTGCATGTAAAAATTATAAAAACAAAACGTAGAATTAATGTAAATTACTGTAACACAAAACGTAACAAAAATCATAATGAAAAATTGTGATTTGAAACACGTGACGTTTGACGAAATTCGTTGGCACGTGACATGGCGGTCCTTCAAAAAAGGGCGTCCTCGTCCTTGTATTGGGTGCAGCATGTCCGTGGAGGTCAAACATTCAAGTGATGGTGACGAGACGGGCGGTCGATGGTCCAGTGGTTTTTTGGTGCGTTTAGATTTGTTGAATTATGTCAGTGGTGCATGAAGTTGCTGACGCCAATTGGAGATACATGGAGTTGCTGAGGTCAATTGATCCATTTGGTGAAGTTGCCAATTGTCGAATGATTTGTGAAATCTGAAACAATACTAAAAGAAAAAATTTAAGGGGCGAGATATAGGCTATCGCACGGATGCGCCTGTGAAATGAGGCAATACCCTAGTTTAGATGCATTGATCGCTGCTCATTTTCTTCTTTACATTGCTATTCCAGCATGGAACAGGAGTGGGTATTTCGTGAGGGGCACAGTGGTCCTTCGAAAATGGAGGACCCCGTCTGTAAGTAAAGAAGAGAAGAGCGGTTGATTACGGGTCAGAGACCTCTGTGTGGGTCAATGAGATCTTGTGTAAAATCTCCATTTGTTGATGGAATCAACAAGGGTGCCGTCTCGATGACCTGTGAAGTGGAAGGTACCTCTTCTGCTTCAGTAGGCTGATCAGGTGACACGTAGCATCTAAGTTGATTAACATGCACAGTATCTTCTTGGTCAGTCTCAAGCTGAATAGTGACATTCCGATATGCCACATTCATTACAGAGTAGGGCCCATCATAAATGGGCAGCAATTTAGGCGTCAGACCTCCTTTGCTGGTGGTGTGCAGTTTGAGCACCTGATCCCCAACTTTGTATGAGACATCTCGTGCCATGCGGTCATATAAACTGGCATAAGCCGCCTATGATCTCTCAATTCGGCTCTGGATCAAGGTCAAGGCATTTGTGAAATGTCGTTTGACCTCCATATCATAAGTAGAAACATCTATGATATGGGCCGAAGGGTTGAATGAGAGCGCCCCATCAACAGGTAGCATGGGCGTATGACCATACATGAACTCAAAGGGTGAATATCCTGTGGACTCATTCATGCTAATGTTGACAGCGAACACAGAGTACGGCAGGTGTTCATCCCAATCAGTATGACGTTGGTGGACATACATACGTAGCCGTGAAGCTAGCATTTGATTAGCTCTTTCCACTTCTCCGTTTGTCATCGGGTGATAAGTGGTGGAGTGGATTTTCTTAGTTGAACAAATGGCAGTGATTTCAGTCATCAGTTTGGATGTGAAATCAGTGCCACAACCAGACTGAAGAATCTGCGGTGCCCCATGTCTGCAGACAATTTGTGTAACAAAAAGTCGTGCTATGGTTTGCGTAGTAATGTTCGGAGTAGCAAAAGCTTCGAGCCATTTGGTAAAGTAGCCTATAAAGACTACAATAAAATGGTTTCCACTTTCACTAGTGGTCATTGGTCCCATACAGTCGACACCGACTCGATGAAAGGGCCCAGTAATGGTAATCCGTTTCAGATTTGCACGGGTCTTTTGTCTCACGGGTTTATTCCGTTCGCAAAGGTCACACCGCTGACAAAAGGACTTGACGTCCGCACTGAGGGAAGGCAAGTGGTACCTGCAGGCTATAAGTCTCGCAGTACATTTTGCACCAAAGTGTCCAGCAAGAATGTCGTTATGGTGAGCCTCAATAATGGTAGTAACCATTGATCGAGGGACGACAATCTTGTCAGCATTACCATTAGCATTACCATTAGACCGACCTTTTCATGGCCAAATTGTCAGTTTGAATTCAGCTGATGCGAGACCCCACCAAGCTATCCCGGCTGAAGGGTTGGGTTTTTCCAACACAGCCTTAACAGCAGTGTGATCTGTCTGAACAACCACCTCATGTTGAAAGAGGTAAGGCCGAAAGTGCTTGACGAAATGGACAACAGCGAGAGTCTCTAACTCCATAATAGTGTAGTTTCTCTCAGCTGCCGTTAACCCTCTACTGGCCTACGCAACAGGATGGTCGTATCCATTGTCATCTAACTGTCTCAGAACTGCTCCTATCCCTGAAATACTTGCATCAGTTTGAAATATGAAGGATTTCGTAAAGTCCGGATGGCTCAGAACAGGAGGGTTCATCAACAGCCTTCGGAGTTCGTCGAACACCGCTTGCTGAGGTTTTGACCACAGGAAGGTAACTTCCTTCCGTAAGAGCTTGGTCAGGGGCTCGCTGAGCCGAGCGCAACCAGGGATGAAACGCCTATAATAAGACACAAGACCCAGAAAAGACTTGATGTCTTTGGCGTTTTGTGGAATGAGTAAATCCTGGACAGCAGCCAATTTGACTTTATCCGGCTCAAGACCTTTCTGTGAGATGCCGTACCTGAGATATTCCACCTCAGAGTGCAAGAACTTGCACTTGCTCAGTCTGACCTTCATTCCACCCTGATGGAGACGCGTAAACACATCCATCAGGCGCTCAAGCATCTGGGTGTGAGAGTTCCCGAACACCAAGATGTCATCGAGATAGGTCAGTGCAGTGCGCCACTGCAGTCCTGTGAGAAGCAGATCCATGAGGCGTTGAAACGTCCCAGGTGCATTGCAAAGACCAAAAGGCAGATAGTTGAACTCGTAAAGTCCAATAGGCGTGTTAAATGCCGTTTTCTCGTTGTCTGCCTCGGCAGTAGGTATAGACCAGTAGGCCTTAGCCTGATCAAGGGTAGTAAAGTATTTCATACCTTTGAGTGTGTCGAAGATATCATCAATCTGTGGGAGAGGATAAACATCCTTTTTCGTGACCTTGTTGAGACCATGAAAATCCACACACATCTGGTGTGACCCATTTTTCTTGCGAACCAGGATGGTGTTAGTAGCCCAGGGTGAGGTACTAGGCCGAATAATGCCTTTTTCCTGGAGCACTTTGACTTCTTGTATGATGAGATCCTTTTCCTTGGGCGCGGTGCAGTAAGGGAAACGGCGGACTGGGCGAGCGTCACCCGTGCTGATCTCGTGGTGCACGAGGTCAGTGGAACCTGTCTCCTTTTCATCAATAGCATAGAGGTCAGTTAATGCGACCAGTAGGTCGAGCAACGCGGTTTTATCCAGTGAGGAGATATCGGAGGATATCACAGCATTTGCTTCAACCCACTTACCGTCAAGAATGGTATCAAACTTGACCACCGATCCCTGTGAGCAATCAGTGTGCATCTGCACATGACTGATGGTCGTGTGCGGGTAGAGAACCACTGAGTGTGTACTTAGGTTAACTACCTGTAGGGGTATGCAACCATTGGTCACAATACTCACAGTACCAGCAAAATACACACTGCGTTGTTGTCCCAAAAGAGGCTTAGGGAAGAAAGCTACCTCTGGCACAGTTGCCTATAATGCAGGTACAGGTGCAGTAAATTGTGTCAATGAGCGAGGCTCAAGGACAATCAACTCCTGCAAGGGTAGTGCCCCACGAGCGGAAGGAGGATTGTGAATGAGGCCCTCACATGGAACCCAAAGTTCCTTGAACTGAAGAAAGGATTGCTCCCAGTTCAAGCTGACACAATTGAGCCGTCCGAGGAAGTTCGTCCCCAAGACTAGTTCAGCCGAACAATTCTCTTGAACTTGGACCTGATCCCGTTCAGAGACATCAGCGACATATCACGGTGATGTAGGCAGCACCTAGCAGTAGAATCGGAGACCCATTGGCTGCTATGGGGCGAGCCCTAGTCTCTGTGAGTACCAAGTCGGGTAACTGAACCACCAACTTGTGATCCAGGAGCGAGAAAACTGCTCCTGTATCAATTAGAGCTTCAGCTTCCACCCAATTGATCAGTAGAACTCTGATATGAGGGGTCCTCATTTCAGTTGTGTAGAAAGCTGACACTACATGACCTGGGTCAGGCACGGAGTCATCAAAACTCGACTCTGGCGCATCGGTTCGCCTCGGTATTGGCAGACCAGTGCGTCGGAGTAATCCTACTAGAGCATAACCAACCCAGGCTTCCAGATTGGTCCCAGGAGTGGGATGAACCTGAACAGTTAGTACATGATCCGATCTTTCTCCTGAGCTCTGAGTAGCTCCCAGTGACTTGACCTCAGCGTCAGAGAGTGGTGGCACCTCTAGGACGGGTGATGCAGGCACATCAGAATCACTAGGCTCGCCAAAACAGCCTTTCTCTAGTGTAACCCGAGAATTTCCAGGCGGGGGTCGAGGGCAGTTTGACCCTGACCTGGTCATAAAGTGACTGCTGGCCCATCTAGAAGAGGTCGGACTCCCTCTGGTTGACCCACGGGATGAGGCAACTGAGGATGCTCGCGAGGGTGGCCGAGAAATGGACGAAGTCCTTGATCCGGATCAGGACCCGGACCTGTGGGAGGCCCTTGATAGTGAATGTGTGTTCTCCCACCAGGATTCGACCTGATCAATCTCAGCTGCTGTCGAAAGAAGTGGCAGTTCTACCCCATTCAATCGACAGAATCGTTGTTGGTAATCAAACGTGATATTCTGGAATTGTTCTAGAAAGTCCAATCCGAGAATCAGATCGACTGGTGCCCAGAAAAGAGATGTAGTCTTACACACATGGAAATATATATCCACTCTTGTGTGTGGCTGACGGGTTCCAGGCAACATGATCTCATACGGTCCTGATAGGAGGGTATGGACGCTTTCCCATTGATACTCATTAATGGCTTAAAGTCATGAGGTTGCTGGAAAGCCATCACCGCCTTCGGACTCTCTTTAATCAAGGCTTTGTGCAGGCCTTGACTAATGATGGTCCGTGGACAACCAGTGTCAAGGAAAGCAGGAGTTTCCTTGTGGTCAACCAGTACAACAAAACACTGAGTGATCCTGTCTAACTGAGTTGGCACATCGTTCTGCACGTAGTGAAAACCTACCCAATGCTGAACTTTCCGGAGGAGGTTCAACGGAGAGTATTGGCTAACAAACCGAACCTGTCTTTTCTGCAGGGGGTAACTGAGGTAATAGGAGATTCCAAGGCAGATGAGAAATCCTGTACCGGCCAGCACTGCCAGCGTGACGAGTGTGTTAAAAATCAACTGCACTGGTCCACTCAAAAGAGACTGTAAGCCCTGTATGAGGTTGTGCTGCTGACCGGTAATCACGTGGTTTGCTGCCAGATCAACACCTTCCAGTGAGGCTTTGATGTCAGTTCCTACCCCTGCAACCACTTGATAATTAGTATCTGGTTGTAGGGATAGACCAGCTGTATGATTTACCAACCTGTTTAAGACCGCTTTAATTTGCTCAGTCTTGTAAACCTATTGTTTAAAGAAAGCAAAACTTGAAGTTGTCATCGCCAACTGATCATGAAATAGCACACGAGCATCAAAGTGAGTGACATTGAAGCGCTGTTTCCAGAACAGTTCAAGCAGAATGTGGCTCACATGGACCGTGCCAGATTCAGTAAACCAGCTCGAGCGATTTCGGAAAATCCCTGTAAAGTGATGGTCACACGGCACTTTTGGGCTGAATTTAGTGAGATCTGGGCCACTGGGGGTGGCAAAATAAATGGTACCACCAACCTGTATGGGTAGATACTTGTAACAAGTGTCCCCCACTCCATACGAATGGTAGACATAAGTGGCATTGACCTTTTGACACAACCATATTGTCAAGGCTTCACCCATAAATTCCGCCATCAGATCATTCCTTTGAAGGAATGCCCGGGCTCCTAGTGTAGGGTCAAAATGAAGCAACTGCCAAGTCAGATCAAGGTAGAGTTGAGCGTGAGAACACAACTCTAGCCACATGAATTGAAAATTGTTAATTTCCGACTCTTTGATCTGCTGAGCCAGGTAATTCAGTTTGGCATTGACGGGGTCAGGACGGGAGTCCTTTGCCAATCCGAACAACCTTTGGGTCAAATTAAATCTTCCGTGGATGTGTAGAAGAAAACCCTGATCCATTCTTACTGTATTCGACCGGAGGTCAGGACACAGCCGAAACACACGAGAGTTTCCCGGGATCTTCAGGGCAACCTGCAAATCATCGATGATGATATGGTTCCCTGATACAGACGCAGTGTAATTACCCTGAGGTGGATAATGACACTGTGCTGTAAAGTTTGTGGCAGGCCAAACAATTACCCTGTCGAGAGTAGTGCATTGACCTGCAGTGGGACTGCATCCACCTACATCTCCTAAGGTACTTAGGGCTGTAGTGCCATCCCACGAAGCGACCTGTCCCCCTCGATGAAGAGGTTAGTCACTGTCTTGCAGACGTCATTGCAGCACCATGAGTACATCACCTCCAGTGTTTGGTTAGTGCTATAAAAGCCGGATCGTATCTCCACAAGCTTTTGTAAACCAAACACCTTTATGCGATGTGCCAGTGTACACGCTGCATGTGCTAGATGCTGAGTGGTAATGATGTCTGCAGTAATGCCCCTAGATCCGAAAAAACCAGTATTAGTGCACACCTTATGGTTTCGCAAAGTACATTTCCATGCTAAAGTAGTGATTGGATCAGAAATAGGAACATATACTGTAACATTCATGCATCGTGGACTCCACGAAGATTTTGGTGGTTTGCATTCAACTTTTTGAGGTAACTCAAGTGGATGACCGCTTCTTGAAAGACCACAAAATTGGTACTGAGTAGCATGTGTTGCGGAGCTCATTTCTAAGAACAGTAGTGTCACGAAGGCCCAATTTATTATGTACAAACTATTTACAAATGGTGCTCGTAAATATACACCAAAATGTACAGTTTTCACCCATCGGGCGGCTTCATTCTTCGTCGTCATTGTCGTCGGACAATATCGGGTCCTCTCTGGAGAAGTCGATGACCAAGCCTCCACAAGGGTGGACTTCGCGAAGAACACCAATCTTCAGGGACCGCGGGATGGTTGCCATCGGAAATGGCGACAATTTGGTGATGCTGACCTCCTCGTTGATGGCGGGCAATGGTTCTCCAAACGCGTTGGCGACCAGTTGCTGTTGAGCAATTGCCGCCAGCGTTTGGGCTCCCATGGTCATTGTTGTTGGTGATGTGGCAACAACTGCTGTGGGCCGCACGTTGCGACTGGCTTCCTCCACAGCGCGGCGGACGGCTTCCGTTGCCGGCGACAAGGGTTCACCGTCCAACAGGATCTTGTCCACTGGGGTGGCGCAAATAGTTGCATCGGGGATAAACTTGAGCACTTGTCGAGCGATGTCGGGTCCCAATATCCGCAATGCTGCTGGCGCTGATAGCACCAGGTGGGCGGCGGTAAGCCCCTCAACCTCGAACAGCTTATTGAGTAGCGCCCATGGGAGGTGCGGATACTATTCGGATACCAAACGGCCCACATCGCATCAGTGAGGGATGAGGAATCTGTAAACGAGAAATCATTAAAGCCGGTGACTTATAAGGATATCTGATTTTCAGACCTGGAATGTCAAAAAAAGAGGGTAGTCTACCTATCAGATTCATTGATTCCAAATGACTGACGACCTCCAACACCGAGTCCGTAGGAATTCTGGGAGGCAGTCCTTGATTGATAAAACCGGCCAGAGGCGCGGGTGTACCTTCCGTCGGTCGATAGAACGCGATTATGCTGACCTCGCCAGTCATTTTGGGTGTCGTTGACGGGTTCACGTTGACGGGCATCGCGTATTTCGGTGGCAGCGGCGGAAAGGCTGATGACGGAGTCCATGCTGAAACCACTGCGGCAGCTGAAAACCCAATACTGATTGCACAGACAGGATAACACAGTTGTGAGTGATCCACCAGATGCTCAGCCAGAACTTCATCATCCAGATCAAACAGATTTGGATGAGGAAGACCGTTGGTAGCCCCTAGGGCATTATTTTGCCATAGGGGTGACTGATATTGGTTCCCTGTCCTCTGAGGAGTTGGATTAGCATAATGCCGAAAATTTGCACTTGCCCCCCCAAGGAGAGTAACCAGAACTACCAAAGTTAGTCTCACCAGGCAGTGTCGAAATCTGATTTGGGCAGGCCGAAGCCCTGTGCACTCATAGCTTTCGGCAATGCGGGCAGGGTCTGTCGCATTGGTCAGTCAGGTGCGCTCTCGTTCAACAAAAATAGCAACGGCTGGCGCCGGTGGCGGTGGCGGTGCTAGGGCCGGCGCTATCGGGATGTTGGGCCCGGCACTTAGCGTTGTTGTGGGTGCAGCGTTCATGGTAGGAGCACATTTGTAAATGTGCCCCTGATGGACGATCGCCAGCATTTTGGACATGCGTCTACGGCGTCTTTGACGGTGTCCAATTTCTCGAAGGCGGCGGGGTTTGCTGAGCAGTAAGTCCGGCAACGTGAGCTGTAAGCCGGGCCATCTCCGATTGTAAACATCCAATTTCCTCGGACGGCTGAGCGGTGCCCCTTTGATTCGACATTGACCTGACGTTGTCGGAGGTCCTTTGTTCTGAAGAGAAAACACATTAGATGGGGCAGTATACCTAATCTCATCCCCAAAAATTTGCGATTCTGCATAACAAGCTGCTTTGAGGGTCTCTTCAAGAGTTGTGAACTCCCTGAACTTAATACTATCTCGAAGGACTGGTTTCAACCCTCTCAGAAAGATAGGTTTTACAATCGAATCCCTAACATCAGTCACCAGATCCGGATTAGCCACACTGGACAGTCTCTTAAGGTGCTCAAGATAGACTATCGCAGACTCAGTCGGCTTCTGCAGGCGATCTTGGATCAACTGCTGATGCAGATCTGAGTCACGCCCTACCGGAAAGTCTTTCCTCAGAAAAGCTGTGAACTCTTCATAGCGGGTAGGCTGCGGAGTACCACTGCTAAAGTCCTGGTAGGATGCGAGAGCAGGACCTGTTAGGCAAGACTCCAGGAACGCGATTTTATATGCATGATCTGTTTCTGTTACCCCTTGAAGTGTAAAGAAACGGGTCAAGTGAGATATAAAATCCGTTATGGACTCACCAAAAGCACCTGAAAAGGCAGGAGGGGCCATGAAGCTGGACACAGGAGGGTGCCTTCTGCCATTCATAGCCTCCAGCTTTTGGTTGAGCAGTCCAAGGGCATTCTCAAATGCAGCTTGGAACTTATTCTCAATCTGTGAAGGTAGATCAATTTCTGACTTCATAGTTGAGGGTTTGTCTTCCTGTAAGGTAGCTAAGACTGATAATCGTGCCTTCAAAGCTATTCGATCAAATTGAATAGAGAGGGGCTCACTTGTCTGCTTAAGCTTAGTACTAAGGCGACAAGAACGTCTAGGTGTCTCTATTTTGTGAAAGTGAAGTAAGTGTTAGTTTTGTAGTTGCGGGGCGAAGAGGTGCGGGAATTACGAGATCATTTACGCAAGGCGTTTTTGAGACTTTAACTCTTGTTCTTTACAATAACTAGTGACCACTCAATGATGGGGCTAGAAAAGAACAAGGTTTTAGCTCTCAGAACGGCCAGAAGGTAAGATAGGTTGACTCAGAAGGGAATTTATCTGGTCACCTATGTGTAAAGAAAAGAGAGGGAAAGTTATACCCAACTTTTAGAAAGTAGTGGGGCTAGACCTGGTTATTTGAACCAAAAGTAAATAAATTTAAATGAAATGGTGGTTTCCCAACCGTAAAAAGAAAGGAAGATGTGAGGCCCTACGGATAAACCTGCTCAAAAGGGAATTTTATTTGGAGGTTAAGTCCCTTGTGCTATTTTACAAACTTTGGATATGGGAGGGCTCGTAACCGTCAAAGTCCTACTCACCAGGAGTAGCGCATGGAGTAGCTTAAGAATTAATAAGTAAAGGGGGACAACTTAAAGTAAACTTAATGGGCGTAAATAGATAGGGACAAAATTAGTTTACACACCAGATTACGCAAAGGGGATGCAGTATTATGCAATCGGCCTCACTCACTAGGAGCAATTGCGAACTCTGAAAAGTGTGATGATTAGACAGGAGGATCCCGGGAGGACGTCATTCGCGTGTATGCTACAACCGTGCCCAAAACGATGATTATATGATAAATGATTATAGATGATTATAGATGAGAAAGAAATGCGAGAATTTAGATAAGAAATTTACAAGAAGGTTGTCAACCCTTGCAGTTGTTAGACACAGGCAGTACCGACTGCAAATGCCCAACGGTTGCATATGTTGAACAACCAACCCAGCTGAGGCCGAGTGTAAACCTGTTCAAACCTGCAGTTAAGGCTTAGAAGGTAGTCACGTGCTGATCCATCGGTGCTGCTACCCTGGCGGACAACCTGATCAGTATCACGGACCAAGTGCATCTCAGGTTGAGTGAGCATGTCTACTGATGTTTCTCAGGCACCAGTGACACACAGGCACAACCCCTAGACAAGAGCCCTAGGTGAGAAGGTAATACTCCAATCATCACCTAAGACTCGAGTGGCATCTTGGAAACCCACAGTAACCCGGTGCTGACGTCAAAAGATGTGATATACACCACCACACACTCGGTGCTGACCTCAGGTAACTGGGATGTAAGTGCCATAGTCTCATATTGCAGTATGTACGCCAAAAAGTAAGAGCCTATGGCTACAGACTTCTTATGGCAATACGGAGCACCACCATTGCTGACGCCAGAATAAGACTGTAAAGTCTTAATTCCAATACTGGAATAGAGGCTTATCATTGTCGACATCAGTAGATAGAACCCTAGGCCAGCAACCCTGCTAGGACAACACGGAGCATTGCCATTGCTGACGTCAAAAAGGTAATAGCTGAGTTTCAATTATCCTACCACAATGATATGAGATGCAGTTGTTGCAGACGCCAGATGTGCAGTTTGTAAGGCCTCACATCTCTGAACAACAATAGGGTGCATTGTTGTTGCTGACATCAAGGACTGAAGCTGGAATAACTGACCAGTCCTAGTGCAACAACACGAGCCTCTGCTGTTGCAGACATCAGAAAGACAGTGCCATGCAGTCACCATCCGGCAATAACAACCTGTTACGTTGCCATTGCTGATGTCAGAGGTAGAGCCGAAGGGCCACCCAACCCTTAAAGCAACAGCAAGGGATGCAGCTGTTGCAGACGCAGGGGGAGGACACAGAGAACCATCAACCCCTTAAATAGCCACATGCTATGCGGCCATTGCTGACGTCAGTGGCTTGACCCCGCTAGTCACGCCTCAGTGCAACAGCAGCATGTGAGGTAGTTGCAGACATCAGAGGTAGGGTCCCCAGGACATATCACCGCATAACAACACCAGTATAAGTAGTTGTTGCTGACATCAGTGGTCACGATGGGTAAGATCGTCACCACATGCAACCACCTAGAGAGAGAAAAGAAGGAGAAGACTGTACAGTAGTGGAAAAAATAATAAAAATGACCTACTGAATGGTTGCCAACTATGACCTATGTGTGACTGGTAAAAGAGAAAGTTTTTTTTTTGATAAATTTGAATAGAAATGAAAAGAGAATGTTTTTAGTTTTTTTTGGTAGGAAGGAAAAAGGGTAAATTTTAATTTGTTTGTTTAGAACGGAGAAAAAAATGGGTTATTAGTTTTTATTTGAGTTGATGTTTGAGATAAAAAAATTTATTGGGTGAAAAAGCTATTATAACTGGGTCACACATTACGCATAGAAGACTGAGAAAATAAAAAGTAAAGTAAATAAAATAAAATTTGAGGCCCAAGAGATAAGCAATGTGATCTGCTAAGTATGGTGTTATATGTGTCAACAGTAAAATTCTGGCTTGTTTGGCCGGAAAATGAGCAACTTGGCTAGTTCTCAGTGAAGATAAGAAAAGTTTGAAAAGAAAGTGTGTTGACACACATACCGGACATAGATAACGAATAACGACCACACTTGACGTCCAGAATCAAGAGTGGAAGGAGTACTGTACCTCGTGATCCGAGATCCCGAAACTCTCAGGGGCTGTGAAAACCTCATGGGCTGTGATACTCAAGCACCTGTACCCAGGTATACTGTAATCAGAGTACATGCAAACCCCAGCTGTACTGTAGCCAAATAGCCATACGGCGGTACAGTAACCTATCCGATCACACACAGTGGATGGAGCCCAATTAATGGAAAAATGGAAAAAGAAAAAAAATGAAGCTCAGAGGAGATTTACGGCAGAACACTCTATTTACTCGACTCTGGTAATTTATGACTCTTGGGGATTGACTCTGGGGAAAATCTGACACCAGGGGATATATTAAAGCTTATGGGTGTTACAGTACTCATAAGGCGATAATTTACATGCAAGAATCATTAATTTAATCACGCGTGGGGCAATCCCGACCTACAGTAATTAAGTTATTACTCAAATGGGGTGCTATTTGAGCTGGCATTAAAACTCGAATATAAGGGCCTATTCCGACCTAAGGGGCAGTGTACCTTCTCATGGGCGTATCGGCTTACATGAGGGCATAAATTTCATCCTAAGGGTCAGTAATCCCACTTTGAATGTGAATCTGCAGACCTGAGAGAGGTTATCCCACTCAAGTGGCTATTCTCATGATCTGAGAGAGGTTTCCCCACTCAAACCGAAATTTTACCTAACAGAAAGAGGTATCTCACTCAAAAGGGTAAAGGTTCGTTCCCAAGGACTGTGAAGTCAGACTTAAAGGTCGATTTTCCAGCCTCGCCATGTCACATTAACTGGAAATGGGGGGGGGCCATGTCACATTAAGTAGATTGGTGATCAGTCACATTGATGGAAAAACCCATACCATATCCCATAGGTAATGTGGTCATGACACTGTAGGTGACATGCTGTGACCCCGTGGGGTGGCTCTGTTAATGGTTTCAGTTCGGGAACCTAACCCAGCTGGTACTTGTCCTTGGGTTATGCTCTAGAATAATGGACAACACGGCCGGGTCAGGGGTGCCAATCCCTAGTCCTCATTCACTGAGAATGAGGGATGGTGCCACTCGGAGAATGGCATACTGTAGGGGACCCCATTGTTAATCTAAATACCCTTATTGGCCCTGACCTTAAGGGTCTGAAGGCTTCTTAACTGAAGGTACTTCCAAGGGAAACTAGCTTAGGGAGACTCCCACAAATATACCCTCAACTATAATAACCCCTGAGAAGACTTACTAAATCCTCTTCTCAACCTATTCGGCGCTGGGCGACGGGTTCTGGGGTCAAAGCAGGGTCCTACAGATGGCGGTGAGGGGGTAGTGGAATCCGGAGTGATTGGGCATATGCGGTAATGCGGCTGCGGTCCGGCAGGCGGTGGTATCAAGCGTTTCCTCGGGGAGGGTGACTGGGGTTCTCGATCAACGGCGATGGGTGGTGAACTCCAACTGTTGGATTATTGTAGCAGGCCACGTAAGAAGACTGGGGACGAGAGTATGCAAATTTTATTCCATGAGCGGCGAATGCAGTTGACAATAAAAAAATATAATAATAATCGACGAGTGGCAAACACAAAACGCAACTTAAAATTAATGTAAATTACTGTAACACAAAACGTAATGAAAAACATAATGAAAAATTGTGATTTGAATCACGTGACCTTCGACGAAATTCGTCGGCACGTGATAGTGGACTTAAAAGGGTCAAAATCTCAAAATTTTCCGGCGCTTCGCGCCGGTCATGGGTATAATCTTAACTAGTTTCTATCAGGCACGGCTGTTAGCATATCATACTTGTAAACTATCGTTTTTCGCTCATGGTGCACAATTGTACTCGATTTTCCAGCCCTCCCTCACACCCGTATGCGTACGGTTAAGTATATTCAAATGCGGCCCGCAATGAGGCCGCATGCACATTTTTGGCTGAAGTATATTTTGACAACCCGCATTTTGGCCGCACATTGGCAGGTCGCAAAACTGCTCCCCACGTGCGTAAGGGTAAGTATATACCCGGCTTAAGCATCTTGGGGGTGTAATCTCAAATGCGTTTTTTCATTTTTTTAAAACGTGGCCTCAATTCAATTATATGGAGGTCCAAACTCCCGGAAACTGCGAAAATTGGTAAATTTGTTATGGGTTCAAAAAAATAATGTTTTGCAGCTTCACTATGGTGCCAGAATTTTTAGCAGTTTCAATCGAACCAGCACGTTTTTGGGATTTTCGGTGTATAATGGTTTTCGATCATGCGGAATTCAGTGCATGCAGTCATTTTACACAAAAAATATCTTGAGTGTAAACAAATTTATTTCCGCGTTTTTTGGTGGAAGAGGTTACCGACCGCGAGGAATTCAACGAATGTGGTCACTTTACACAAAAAAATATCCCGGGTGTAAACAAGCGTATTTTCGTGATTTTGGGGGGAAGGAATTTTCGACAGTGGGGAATTCAATAGATGCGATCACAAAAAAATTATCCCGGGTGTAAACAAACGTATTTTCGTGATTTTTTGGGTGATGTAGTGTTGGACCACGGGGAATTCGATGGATGCAGTCACTTTACACAAAAAATTATTCTGAGTGTAAGCAAGCATATTTCTGCGAGTTTTTTGCGGAATAGTTTTCGGTCATGAGTAATTCAATGAATGCGGCCACTTTACACGGAAAATTATCCCGACTGTAAACAAGCTAATTATTGATATTTTAGTGGAAGGAGTTTTCGATCACAGGGAATTCAATAGATGCGGTCGCTTTACACAAAATATTGTCTCAAGTGTAAACAAATGTATTTTGCGTTTTTTGGGGTGTGGTATCGGCTATGCAGAATTGAGTGGATGGAGTCGCGTCACACAAAAAATTATCCTGAGTGCAAACGAACGTATTCCTGCGATTTTCGAGGCTTTCTGACTTTGAGGAATTCGATAGACACAGTCACTTTACACAAAATGTTGTCCTGAGTGTGAACAATGTTATTTCCGCGATTTTTGGGGTTGAGACGTTCTTTCTCATGGGGAATTCAATGGATGTGGTGACTTTACACTCAGTTTACAACGTGTTTTGAGTACTATGCGGTTTACACATCTTTTACTTTTACTGAAAGTGAGAATTCATGGCTGTTAGATTGTTTCCCATTATTTCATGAAGATGGCCAAATTTAAAACTTCAACGTGCTTCTATGAAGGTTTTAATGCATGGTTGAGGCCCACTAAAAAGGAGTGGTTTAGTTTATTAGAAAATGCCCCTATGTGGCAGAAAAAAGAAAAAATACTTACTTAGATAGTTACCAAGTTTCCGTCCTGCTTCCAAAAAAGTCGTACTATTGCCGCGGGAGTGCGAGTAGAGTGGGGCAGTAGCGGGGACTGCATATAATATAATAATAATAATATAGACACGACTGAATCAGGGGATTTTTAATGTCATTTTTGTATGCTTTACCCTGATGTCCCAAGTTGCACTAGAAGAGTCTTAGCTCGAGCTCAAGATAATCTCGAACAAAAAGGCGACTCAGTTTGATCTCAAGTTTAGTATAATGTTATTGTCATCAGGATTATAACAAGCTCAATGTCAAGATTATCCCCAGCTCCAGCTTTGGGTTGCACTAACATTTTCGCATAACTTTCTTATCTCTAAAGTAAATAAATATCAAAATGTCTGCAATGCCCAAACTCTAACTTACACCTGGGTATTATTTAACGCTGAAGTGATTATTGTTTGTGCACTGGAAGAAAATAATCTTGACATAGTGATTAGCTCAACGGAGGATCAACAATTTAATCCCGATATAGAGGTTATCCTCACCTTGGGTAAGTGCAACCAACCTCAGCTTTCTTTATAATTCTGAAAATGACTGTAATGTGCATCCCTCACTTTTTTCAGCTAGAGTCAGAAGCAGGGATTTTGAATCGGTCGGGAATTAGATTTCTATTGGTGTACCATTTCTATACATTTGAGTGAAGTCAGCCATCGATGTCATTGCATATAATTTTCATATAGAAAAATTTTACTGTAGTTGATGTAAGGTAAATCACAAAATTCACGGTGCTGCAGAATATACTTTTTCACAGACATGGAAAATTTTTTAATGAGAAAGAATGAAAATCCAACATTATAAGAGTGAATTTTTTCCAACTTTAACCTGAGTTTTCAAAAATCTAGTTCACTCCTTTTTCTAGCTTGGCAACTATCCAAGCAAGTATATTCTTTTTTTCGGCTCATTGGGGCATTTTCTAATAAACTAGTGTTAAATATGATTTAGCAAAAAAAAATATGAAGTATGGGTAGTACTTGCCTCCTATTTTCATGATTTGGAAACATTTCAATAAAAACAAACTATTGTGCGCTAGAACTTCATTCACAGTTCAGAATTCTGCGAGTGGATGGTATAGCAATGCAAAACAACTTGATTATGTAGATTTCCGTGGATATTTTTTGACTCCAGGATAATTGACAATTTGATTTTAAGTCTGATAGAGAAACGCTCAGTGAAATCCTTATTGATGAAGATTCCATATAACTTTTACATAAATTTTGAGTCCTTCTTCAACTCTCAATCATTAAAGGAAACTATCACCGGTGGTTCATTTATTGTCAAATAGCCCGAAATGCAGAAATATTCAAATTCAAACAAATGTGTAGGCCTGAAAATCCACTTTCGATCAGAGAGGATAACTGCAATTTTCTAGAAAATGACCGATGGTAACCCTCAACCGAACCGAACGCAACGAAAATTTCCCTTTTGTTTGAAAACGTTGTGCCGATTTCTTTCCGTGTTGTTCCGCCAAACAAGTATAAATGACCCTTAAGGGTTACGCATCCTATTCTAGATTACTATTTTTCTTGCTTTTTCTTTTGCGCTAAAATGTAACCCTGCTGTCAAAATATTTTCACCGAAACAATATGCTCGCTTCACGTAATATAAAATTGCTGTAATGCTTTTTCCATTTTATTTTTTTATTCTTAGTTATTTTTCATGAAGCGCATGAAAGTTTAGAAGTCTCCAAAAATGAGCACATACGTGTTTATCAAGATATCCAACTAGATAAGTGAAATATTCAAAGACTGATGCTATTGAGTAATCGGGATGCTATTGAGTAATCTCTTTTGGTTCGAAAGTTATCGATACTGGAAACTTACCGACATGTTTTTGAGACTCCCTATATACCTCTCAACTACATAGAACCGTCTCCGGACCTCTAGAAATACACCAATGAATTCCTTGATACCTATGAATACCTATGAACCGTTAGACGATCATCTCTGAACATTGGAACTATTGAAAATGTACGGTGACCGGACATTATAGCGTGGGACAATAGAGCGCGGACATAGGAGCGCAGACATCGGAGCGCGGACATCAGAGTGCAGGACAATAGAGCGCAGGGACATCAGAGCCCAGGACATTAGAGCGTTAGGACACTAGAGCGCAGGGACAATGGAGCCTAGGGACATTAGAGCGCCTGACAATAGAGCCCAGACATTAGAGCGCAGGGACATTAAAGCGCATCTATTGGTTCGAAAAATTTAAACAAACGTTCTGTCATCTGCAATGAACACGAATTTTAAATTGTTTTTTAACATGAAAAAAGAATACTAAGGGAGCAGCTATATTTCAAAAGCTGACAAAAAATGCGTATGTGATTCTGAATGCGAGTTAGAAGTACAGAATGAATTAAAAAATATTAAAATGAAACAATGTTATTGTTGTAGTGTGTTTCGGCCCATTTTCCCATATTTTGTCAAATTCGCGCATGAGGCCCGCAAGTACCAAGTGGAGCGAGCAACGTGGACCATCAACAGTCGTCTTACTGTAGCGCACGTTGGTACGCATGCACTGGCTCTCATTGTGCATTATTATTGTGTGTTTTTATAACGTAAGCCCCATTAGTTATATTCCATACTCACTGCCTCCGCGCACGCACATCTTTGTTTGTTTTCCTTCCCAGTGCGTGGGAGTGAATCGTTTGTATTCTCACCCCGTCCCATTTGTAAGTAAGTGTTTTTCATTACATAAGATAAAATTAGAAAGGTCTTTCCTTTCCGGTTTGTATTTAATTTGGGAGACAATTAAGGATGCATTTTTTCCTTAGTTGGTGGGAATATTTGTGTCGGGTTTAAGTACAATTAATTAAGTAAATCGGGTAAGCATGGGCGGGGGAAATACGTACATTTAGGATGAATCCTGGGATCCCAATCCTGCCTGAACTCAAAGCCTAAAGCCCCGACTAGCCCATTCTCATCAACCAAACCGACTCGGAAATGCAGCCCCCAAGGTCCATGCAGCCTTTCAATCGCGGTTTTGACTGCCGCCGCAGCACAGACCGATCACAGGACCGCTGTCAGGACTGCACACTTTCAACTGACCGCCATCCCCAAAATTTGGCACCACTGCCCAATAAAATCATCTCTTTTCAACTGCAACCCCTAGAACAACCTCTGCAGCCGCAACGGCCCAGAGACTTCTGGAGCAATTGATCCAACGATACGACAGGACAGTGACCATGAAGAACGTTAATCACAGCAACGTGTCAGAGGAATTTTCATCCAATTCTTGGCCACAAAGCTCTCGCCACCAATTTCAACCCTGAGAGACTTACACCAACGGCTTTGACTGATCCACAAGCTGAGACGGCCCCCACATCGCGCAATCAACAGGCCTTTGGTGCGAAGCTCATAAGTCCCGCACCCACAATACCGAAGATTGCGTCTGGCTCAAGCGACAAAACGTACAACGAACAAATCGGCAAGATTTCAACTGTCCAACCCATGCCACCACACCGCCGCAAACCTATTTTCAGATCAATTCTAACAATATTCATGGCCAACATGATTGGAGACCATGCAGCAGAGCACGGCCACAAAGAGGTTCAAATTACTCCCGCAGCGCAAGGAATTATTTTTATGAAGGTAATCCTATAAATCCTCCGAATGATTTTGTTCAGAACACCTATGTTGTCTATCCGAATCAACATTTTCCGGCGCCATGGGAACAACACATTCACTATAATGCTGTACCAGCCCTATATGTCACAATGCCCATGGATTCCTCACGCCCCAGTTCTCAATCCTCAGAACTCCAGCTGGCACTACCAGCTCTACCATCATCCCCTTTTGTCCCCGCAAATACTCTCAATACGCGCGCGCTCAATCAATCAACTTCCGCCGACAACATGGTCATCCCTTCTAAAGAAATAGCATCTGCCGCCCCGATCGTGAGCCCAGGAATCGTTTGTTGGAAAGCAACCAGCCATGCTTTCGGAGATCCATGCCACATCTGTTCGTCCATTTGCCAGATTGACAACCTCACCGCGTCATCAAAGACTTTCGTCCACAAATACGCTTCCACCCAAGCTTTTTGAAATCCCATCAAACTCGGCCCTGTCATGGCACAGGCGCTCATCGACACCAGTGCCCAATGCTCCGTATTGTCTTCAGGATTAGTCAAATGCACTTTCGACAAACAATCACTCCAACTTCCGATATGTGGTAAAATCAAAGTGGCCGATGGAGCCGTTGTCAACGCCCATGGTCAAGTAGTTGTCACAATGGAATCCACGTTCGGTGAACATATGATCAAATGCGTAATCCTCGACAATGATGGAAATGATAATGTATCATTGGCACCGACTTTCTCGCCTATCTGGATATCCACGCGATCTTAAATTTCAAGGAAAATTACATCAAAATTCAAGACGTAAAGTTGCTGCTCAAAGTGATTGCTTCGGTCCACCCCCAAATGGAATTATTCTTAAATGCTGCAAACGATAACATTCTTGAAAAAATCCCCGAAGAGGACGAGTAAGTTTCTATGATGATAAATCTGATATTTTCAGCCAACCTGGAGAAGTCGAGGCCAAAAACTGATACGGCAGGCTCAACCTAGTCCACGCCAACCGCTACCTCAGTGGCTGAAGGTTACGGAGCCGGCCAAGCCAATTTTCCTCGTCAAACAAGTATCAGTTTCAATTTCCCCACATTACCAGCAATGGGTAAACAGCCCCGTCTTCCCTACATCAACAGCAACCATTCCAGACGTGATTGTTCAACCATTATCAACCAAAAGTGTAGCCGCGTAACAACATGACTAATGACCACTGCCCACTACTGTTTATCAATAATACGCGGCATAGCATCAAACTCTGCCGGAACCAACTTATTGCAGTGGCAAAACATATGCTAGGTCAGGCCAAATTCCCCATCAATTGTCAGGTAGCAACCGCAGCCGCGGACTGCGACTTAACCGACCACAAACCGGCCGCCCTCGATAAATTGCTCCCTTGCCACACCAACCAGCAAAAATTGGATTTCGCTTTGAACAAGATGACCACAAAAACTTACATTACTGCGGCGCAAAAAGCAAAGGCCCTCTGCATGCTACGACAAAACCGCAATGTCTTCAGCCTGCCCGGCAATAAACCAACTATCACCAGCGAATTGACCGTCAGCATTGACACCGGCACCACAAAGCCTGTATCCTGCCACTATTACCGCACCCCGATGGAGCAGAGACTGATTGTACGCCGATTTGTGCCAACCTCACGCTTCAGCCCAATAAATGCAAATTCCTGCCGCCACAAGTCAAGTTTTTGGGACATCTTCTTAATGCCGCAAATCGCTGCCAATTTGGGATAAAGTCAAAGGCATGGCCAAGTACCAATTTCCAACTACCAAGAAAGGTATGCAAAGTTTTCTAGGTTTAGTTCAATGGCGCAAGCGATTTATCCCGAAATTGGTGACATTGTCTAGTCCTTTGTAAGGACTCCTACGGAGAGACACTCAATATATCACCACAGATGAACACCACGCAGCATTTGAAGGCATCAAGAAAGCTCTCACGTCTTCGCCTTTTCTCCGTTATCCGGTCTACGATGGTAAAGCTCAATTTGATGGTAAAGCTTTACGATGGTAAAGCTCAATACTTTACAAAATGGGTCTCTGCGCACCCTATACCCAATCAAAAGGCCACCACCATCGTAGAATGCTTGGTGAACAATGTCGTCCTCACACATGGTAGTCGGCTTCTCCTTCTCTCCAATCAAGGTGGATGCTTCACTTCAAAGCTCATGCAAGATATTTGCGACCTACTCAAAATATGAAAAGTCAAAAGGACCAGGTACCATCCCCAGTGCAACGGAATGGTCGAGCGTTTCAATCAAACCTTGATTGCCCAACTAAAGAAGTACACTGCCGATGATCCAGACAATTGGGAGCACTACTTGCTGTACGCCATATTCGCCTATAATGCCACACCACACACAGCTACGCGTCACTCGCCCTTCAGCTTATTACAAGGCTACGAACCGCGCATAACGTGTGACTACTACTGCGCCGGCCGACTCACATTGCCACTCAATTACGACGCCTACCAGCATATTCTCACGCAAGCCCAACTAAAAATGCAGGAGAAAATCAAAGCTAACCTTGACGTAGCCACCGCAGTCAGTAAGGAATACTATGATCGCAAAGCCCAAACACGCGATTTCCCCATCAATGACCTTGTCCTCTTTACCAACACCGGAAAGGCGAACAAAATCCAACCCGACTCCATTGGACCTTTATTATCACAGACACGTCCCGCGCTGACAAAAACGTCATCACCATCGATTCACTCGATGCGCCCAGACGGCCACAAACTGTTTCCATGATGCGATTAAAACCATTCATACCGCACCCTGCCAAAGACGTTTTTGACCTCGAAACCGGCAGACCACGTTTGCCTCACACTTCAAGCCGCCAATAGTTTGCTTTGAAAATTTTCTTTTGTTATACAGCGCTCATCAGGCCGAGTTGTACATAATCCCCGCATTTTGTTTAATTTAGATCCTGATGACCATGTTGACGAGACAACGACTGCGGACTAAGTGTAACCCATAGGGTTACATTCTCTCCGCCCAATTCATCACCAGCAAACTCTACCGACTTTACACCATCACCTTACATATTCCCCCAGTTTCCACACTTTTGCTGTAGGAGGGGCCATCTTCTTTTAATGTTAGGTTCTGTTCCGCGAGAGGCCATTCAGTTTACTTCCACCCGACCCTGGCCCCATTCACTCTCATAAGATTAACCGAGAAAGGTTGATTTGTATTGCTTGTTCATAACCCTAGTTTTGCATTTTCTTACTTTGCACTTTCTTTACCTTTCAGCTGCTTATTCTTTCACTATTTCATTTCTATTTCTCACTTCCGCCTGCAATAGTCACATTTTCCAGCTGCTCTCAAAAATATTTTTTGGAAATGACAACACTGTCAACTTCTTCTGCCTCTGCAGCCGATGAACCCCCACCATACCCCGAATCGATAAACGTCAAAGAACGTTACGTACGATGGGCCGAACAGCAGCCACACCAAAACGATTTGAGCTTCTGCTGCCACAGTACATTTTATTTTACTGCTTTCTTTGCTTTACTTTTGCATGTTCTTTTCTGCTTGGGACCCCATGGGAAACCCCCCTCACTCTGTAGCCCTGCGCTAGAGCCCATGGTCAGCGGCCGCGATCTCGTCATTGTCAAGTTGTGGCAACCCCTACGACACAACCGGCTGCTGCTTTGACTCCCGCATATGACAACTCTCGTCATCTTGCTATCGTAGCCCAATCCAGTTGACCAAATGCCCTCCTCAAAGTGACATTGCCACCCAAGCCACCGTCTCCCCAGGGCGTGTCTCCCTTTCCGAACAGCAAGCAACACCATACCTTCTTGGTTCTATTCTAAAGTCAACCTTGTGATCCTATTTCAATTCCTCGGTCTGGAGCCAACTGTATCATATGCCGAATATCGCGCTCGCTCTTGTTTAAGAAAATAATGTCAAACAATTGATCCACGCTGCTGACTTGGAATCTTTGTATGTCTCCATGTACACCAGACCTCCAAACGTGTTGCCGCCGCCGATCTTCCTTTCACCTGGAAGTTTGGGGCAGGCCTTGGCCGCCCAACCCACACCAAACTTCGGTGGCTACACTTTGGTCAGCTTCGACACTGAGTCAATTATGGCTGTGGACATGAAGAATTTCCAGTTTGCCGTGCCCATGCCAGCCAATTCCACAGCGTCCAGCTACCCGCCATATGTTCAGCTTGCGTTCCCCAATGGCACGATGTTCGTATTTGAAACCTTCGCCGCTACACCGGAAGACTGGACCATGCTATTCTCCCTAATTGATGGCGAACACACCATCGTTGTTTCCTTTGATGGAGCCGATGACTGGGTGGGAATATATGCTCTGTTAGGTACCCAGTTCCGGACCGATCCCCAAAAGAAGAATAAGGACCCCGTCGTAAAAGCGATCCATTTCAATGTGTACTGCGTGATCCAAAACATCGACATCTCCCCGCCGCTGTATGAGCTGGCTTTGCAGATAGGGTTTTTCCCTGAAAAGCGCACTTTGAAAGCTACTGTACCCGCCACGCGGGCACTGGATGTTTCGAAACTCACGCTCAAATTTCCCCCCGCTTTGTGCTTCTTCAACAACCCGGGGACATCTTTCCTACAATGGGACGTTCTCGAGTACGCGGCCCTCGACACTTATTACCTGCTTTTATTGTTTCTGGCTTTCCGCCGTTACAGCTTCGTCCCCGAAGTATACAACGCTCCTGCGTTATTTCCCCCTGACTCCTTGGATGCCACCGAAATCAACCACCTCGCTGAGACGATAATTGCTGCTTTCCACAATGTCGCGTTCTCGGATGTTCTACCCACCAACTCCACCAATAGAGTTTATCCCACTATCTCACAAATCGCCCTCCCTGCGATAATGCGAGATGAGGTTTTTTCAGCAAATAAATTTTTCATGTTCGATTGCACATCCTCTGACCACGGTCGGTCTTTTTGTTTAGGAACAGTGCCCAACAGTTTTCGAGAAAACAAAGTATTGACGCCTAGGACCCACCCCAAGCTTCTCACTGCTCTGAAAGTGCCTAAAAAGAAGAAGAAGAAGCAGAAAGACAAGTGGAACAAGTCGCCGGACGTACCAGACAACGAAGACCCGGCACTACAACCTCAATCATTGTTCGATGATCGGACAGGCCTTCAAGCAGCCATTACTTCGGCCATGAAGGGCAGGCTTCCGGACCGCCTAATCGAACTGCTCAACTTTCCGGTTTTGCCTACGTACAAATTAGCCATCAGCGATCCCCTCATATACGAAACTGACCCCGCTCTGTCACTGATTCCGCACGAAGTGGACGACATGTGGATCGAATGCATCACCGCCAACCAACCCCTCCCCAATCGAACCTATCAGGGTACTCATTACAGTTATCTCCCTTCCACCATCCTTAGTCTTTTACAGGTGGATGGCAACTGGTTTCGATGCTTAACAACTTGCATGCCATTGGCCGCGCTTTTGGCTTCGACCTGTTCGGCCGCCGAATAGGCCTACGTTAACAATTTGTTACTTCGCCATGCTCAAAATTTTCATCCCGCAAGGGGTACTGCCTTTTACAATTGTATGTGGTACTGCGCGGACGGGAACCCCTGAATGCTTCTCACCGATAGGATGAACCGAATACCGGAGTGAGAGCCATCTTTCGCAAGTGACCCCCAAACATACGTCTGCAACTGGTTCACTCTACGCCCGATCATCTTCAATGAGGAATTCCACATGGAAACCACCATAAAACAAATTGATATAGAGGAATCGGACTACAGGGCTAATCCCCACAGCCGTTTTCATTTCTACTCGACTTTGCTCAACATCATCGACTTTCATAATCGATTTTTGTTCCCTGCGCCAGTGTATGCGTACCCCTGTACCCCTTGCCGACCACGGCCTCAGTGCACACACTCACCATCGAGGAACTGTTGGACTGCCCCACTTCAGTGATAGATGTAGAACCCGCCGACAAAGAGCTTCTGGACACACTAATTTTCGATTTGAATAAAGTGAAGCTGCTGCCATCAACTGACGTGTCGGCCCTTCCTCTGCCCGCTGCCACAGCGGATCTTACCCTGACGGTCACACAAATTGCCGATTTTTTGAAACTGACGCTTGACGAAATTTCAACCTTCGCCCAGGTGCTGATGGACGAATCTACTCCAATCCAACCCACGGCCATGGATGCCGAAATAAACACCACCACAGATCAAATGCTAACCGATATACCCGAAGAAAGCACCCTCGACCAGTCAACGTCAATTGATGTCATGCCTGCAGAACCCGCGACAGGGATGCCTCCGACGGCGCCCACCATGGACCCGCCCGTTTATTTGGCCACTCCCGCAACCCTGCCCAGTCCTCCGATTATTGCCACTGTTGCCCCTGCCAGGTATAGTCCTCCTGTTCGTTTTTTGCAACATATTATTTCAGATCAGCAATGGCAAGCATTGGCTGCAGCCCTCACTGCATATCACTTTCCCTCGCCCCCGCCCAGTATGTTGTTCCCTGAACAACATTGGATGGACTATCTGGATGCGCTCAAGGTTTTCAAGGTTTATGTTTTTTGCTGCCGCAACTGAGGCCAGCTGCACCGGTTCCCCAAGTTGCTCAACCGGCTCCGGTCATTGCTCAAGCAGCCATACAGCTGCCCACCGCACTACCACCGCTGCCAGTACAAAAACAGCAACCGCCTGGGACTCTATTGCGGCTGACAGCGCCTATGGATGTTCAAACCCCACAGGCTCCCAGCACGTCTGCGCCGGCTTTAGATCACCATAGCCAGTTTATTCAAAAACCTGGACATTACAAACATTCCATGAAATGCAAACAACATCACCAGGAAGAAGCCCATTACCGTAAGTCTCACAAGATGCGTATGATTAGGAACCCCGCACCCAGCGCATGCCGCCACCCAGTACTTCGCGTACTGAGTGCAGCAAAACGCCCAGGGAACGAACAACCCGTCGCCACGAACAAAGCAATCAGCAAAAAGCTTGTGAAGAGGCCGATCAATCTAGTTCGCAGACTACTGCCAGGCCGCAGCCAAAAGTCAAGTCTACAAAAACAGCAGCGCCGCCTGCCTGCCACTCAGAAAGTCACCATTCACGCCATGAGTGGTACTCTCGTGACGACCACCACCGAAAAGAAACCCAACAATCCCACACTACAAGCCGTGGCAGTTGTCAACATGAACGCCACAATGATACACCACTGCACCACACTCAGAGTGAGCAAACACGCCAAGTGCACTCCACAGGCTTCTATGAAGATGCATACAAACATGGTTTCCGGTGATCACCACCGACGTTAATCGACTATATTAGCCCATTGCAGCATGACGCCAAAATTCAAAAACGTTTGGAAGCTTAAAAAAATCCGCTGAAAGGGGTGTTCAAAGTCCTGTTACCCCCGCGGCCCCGGATGGACGTGGAACCAGCCACGTCATCAGCAACCTCGCTGCCCCCCACGGCCACGTCGCTGAGTTTTTCATGCCGCGTACCTTGCACGAAATAGTTTTGATCAACTTCTTCGGCCGCCTTGGCGTTTGGGTTACCATGGCCGTTCACATTCATGCAACAAATGCATCACTAGCATTGTACCAATACTTCCGCGATCACTACTGTACCATCTATCACGAACAGCAACAACCCCTATCACACTCGGTCTGGGATGGGTCGCTGGCCTGTGGGCCAAGGAGCTCAGCGTAGTCGACGCCATGCACATCCCCCATCTGGCTCTCTGTCTGTACGAAGCACGAGGCCTGGACAATAAATCATGTTTATTGCAAGCCTACAACACCGCTGTCGGCTAGATTGACACCTGGATGGCCTACCCACAATATTCACCATTCGAACAACCGCCGGAAATTGCTGATATCCAACGAACTACCTTCAATACTATGGTGAAACCGACCGTCCCCTGCCTCTGCTGCCCTGGCACGATTTTTCTGCCCGGTGGAACTTGCTGCCACCCCGACCATTGCCGCCGACAGGGTTACCTTCTAACTGTCCCTCCTTGATAGCTACGCAGCTGCTGCCTCCCAGCCTCAATCCTCTCTCACCACTACGATCGCAAACCTTCACTACATCTTCCCCCCCCGGCGATGCTGCCAAGTATGGCGGCTATCCCCCCCATTCTCGTTTCCTTCGCTTCGATAGCCATGATGATCCCCATGACCCCCATGGTTATCACAATGATCGCTATCGCAAAGAAAACTGCAACAGCCGTGACAATCAGCAACAATCTCGATCCGCATCCGACACTCACGGTCATCGCCCCCATTGATTCCAAGCTTTTGTACCGTAACATTTGTTTTTTCCTTATTGTTTTTCAGTAACCTCGTTAATACCGGTTGTTTTGTTTTTCTAATCTCTTTTGTGTGCTTTGTTTTGTACTAGTATTCCCAGTGCACGTGCAGCCGATGCTAAGACCACACAGTAAGACAACTCGACTTGTTCTACTGCCAGACGGCCCCACTTGCGCCATTTTGTCCTTTCCCCCTCCCCCACCTCGTGCCATATCATTACAGCCGCCCCCATAGTGGACAGCCTCACTCTCCCATCTGCCTGGCGTCGTATGCTGGTGCGCTCCAGTATATCAGTGCAGACAGAGTGGCCATGCGAGCTGCGGCATTGCCGAACTTACAACCTCGCTAATTGCAACCCGTGTTGGGAGGTCTCACCTTACGCGCCCTCCAAAATGGGCCCAAACGACTGCAACGACTCCATCGGCCCCACTGCGTGATGCCCAAGATCTCTTCTGCCACCCCCTGACGACCTGTAGTGGTGGTGCCCTTTCCCCTTGCACCTTTTGGTTATTTCTTGACGATTGCTTAGGGTTATCTACCGCAAGGGGGGAGGGGTGTTGTAGTGTGTTTCGGCTGATTTTCCCATATTTTGTCAAATTCGCGCATGAGGCCCGCAAGTACCAAGTGGAGCGAGCAATGGGGACCATCAACAGTCGTCTTACTGTAGTGCAGGTCAGTACGCGTGCACTGGCTCTCTCATTGTGCATTATTATTGTTGCATGTTTTTATAATGTAAGCCCCATTAGTTATATTCCATACTCACTGCCTCCCCGCACCCATGTCTTTGTTTGTTTTCCTTCCCAGTGCATGGGAGTGAATCGTTTGTATTCTCGCCCCGTCCCGTTTGTAAGTAAGTGTTTTTCATTACATAAGATAAAATCAGAAAGGTCTTTCCTTTCCAGTTTGTATTTAATTTGGTAGACAATTAAGGAAGCCTTTTTTCCTTAGTTAGTGGGAATATTTGTGTCGGGTTTAAGTACAATTAATTAAGTAAATCAGGTAAGCATGGGTCATGGAAATACGTACATTATGGACGAATCCTGGGATCCCAATCCTGCCTGAACTCAAAGCCCAAAGCCCCGACTACTTTCCAAATACAACATTATTCAATGGTCAAATATTTGCGATTTTTTGTGTTTTTCGCTAATTTTGAAAAAAATGTACTCGGTGGTATAAGTATGCTTTGACCTGATCTTCAGAGACACGAAAAGATTTAAGGAAAGCATTTTTGAGCTGAAACGTATTTATTTTTGACATTTTATTTCCCGCTTTTTTATTTTGCTCTTATCTAATTTTTCTGTGCTCTATCGTCCTGCGCTCTAATGTCCTAGCGATTGTGTCCTTATTCCCCGAACGTCCTCTTTCCCCGAACGCTCCGATTCCCCAAAAGTCCCCATTCCCCGAAGATCCCGATTCAGGGAATAATTAATAAAATTCCTTTTTCCCCAAACAATGCATTAGTACCTATTCCTGGAATGTCCTGATTCCCCAGATAGGACTGATCCTTTTTTCACTAAATCGAATCCGAATCTTAAAAAATTCTTTCATCAAATCATGATCCTGATCTAGATAGCTGCAGTCATCGGATCTGTATCAAGATCCTGAACAGCAGATCCGACCAGATCCCGATCATGTACAGGGAGCCAAAAAAAGGCGACTGGTGCTAACTTTCATAACTTTTGAAGGGATATTACTGCATTAGAATGCCCTGCTTGTCTTCATTACAAGGGCCAAGTTTTATGCATTTATGATTACTGTACAAACAGAAATTCAGTAAAAGTGGTCATTTTTCAAAAAGTAAAAGTTGTGAAATAAAGTAGAAGTTGTGAAATCAAGGTAAAAGTTGTGAAATCAAAATAATAGTTGCGAAATCAAAGTAAAAGTTGTCTTATTGTGAAAAAAGTTTCGTAAAACTGTTTACACAAAATAATACTTTAAAAATCACCCAGATTTGTAAGTTGCACCTAATCTAAAGTCAGCAACTTTTAGTTTTGATTTTTTATACCTACAATTTACAATGTTTTCTATGGAAAAATTTCCAATTTACAAAGTGCAATCTAAAAATAGCCTTTTTCTGTTTTCGGGGAAATGGGATTCGACACTTTCGTGGAATAGGGACATTCAGGGAAAAGGGAAAATCAGTGTTTGATTTATAGCGTTCTACAGGGAAACAGGACTTTCGGGGAAAAGGAACTTTCAGGGAATCGGGACATTCGGGGAATGGGGATACACCCATCCTTGCACTCAATTGCGCCTATGCATTATTGTCCTGCGCTATATTGTCCCAGTGGCCGACGCAGGAATTTTTTTCAGGGGAGGGGCGGAGATTTCTTTTTACTATTTTTATATTTTTGTTAATTTATTTGCATCGACATATAAACGATTTTTTATTTTTTCCTTATTTTTCTTTTTAAATTTTTTTCTAAAAAAATCAAACGAAAAAAGAACGAAACAATGGGGTAACTGGAAAGTGAATAGATGATAGATGAAAGAATAAACAATTCGAAAAAAGTCAATTTCGGCTGCAGTATTTATTGAGTTTTGCAGATTTCTAATAATTTGTGTTTAACCATTATCTTGATTATTTTTATTTTTAAAAAAAGAGTTCAGGAGGTGCAGCGGCTCCCGCCCCCTGCGTCCACCTCTGTGTTGTCTCTAATGTCCGCGCTCTATTGTCTCTGCGCTCTATTGTCCCAGGCTTTGTTGTCCCTATGCTTTAATGTCCTCGCTCTATTGTCCCTGTGCACTATTATCCCATATTGTCCTGTGCTCTAATGTCCCTGCACTCTAATGTTTTTGCGCTCTAGTGTCCCTGAGTAGTAACACTGGCCCGTATAAGGGGTATGGTTAAGCATATACCTATGTTTTGTGTACCCCCTGTAATTTGTCACTTTTGGCTGATTTATATGGGGTATGGTAAGCATATATGGTCGATTTTTTGTCGATTTATAGGGGGGATGGTTAAGCATGTATGTTCTAGAGTTACTGTAATAGTAGATCTACGGTAATTTTTGGATTACGGTAATAGCTGAGTTAGGGTAACAGTCATGTTACTGTAGGTGGAAAAGAAAAATTAATGATGAACCAAAAATAGAAGAGGGAAATTAAAATGAGCAAAAAATGGAAAAGAACAAAAAAGGAAAGCATGTGTAAAAAACGACTTCCTCTGTGGGCAGAAGAAGTCTTTCAAAAATTTGGGCCCCCAGACCCCCTTTGACAAAAGAGCACCACCTGCAGGCGTAAATATGTTGGGGGGTCCCATTCCTGAACGATCGTTCCAGTCAGTAAATGTCAGATCAGTCAGATTGGTCTGTAATGGTCTGTTCTATGAGTAAAATCTCAAAAAAGTCTAAATGGGATGAAACATTATTCTGACGCGTGCATGCATATAAAGTTGATTACCTGTGAAAAAACGACCAAAAAGCTTTATTTATAGAAAAAATGAGC